>PVJC01013647.1:0-37647 GCA_004026665.1 Murina feae
GTAGTTTGTTATTAATAATCTTATATAATAAAAGGCTAATATGCAAATTGTCCCTTTGGGAGTTCGACTGACTGGGAGTTTGATGACTCGCCATAATGTGTGCTATCCACCAGGGGGCGGCACAGAACAAAGGAAGGCCCTGGCCAGCAGCCTGAAACCGTGATAAGACCTGTTTGCCGGCCAGCCCTAGGGACCCTATCTGTGCACGAATTTGGTGCACTGGGCCTTTAGTTATGTATAACAGGATGCTTGCTCTAGGCTTCTCTTTGCTGTCCCCCCTGCAACCCTGGAGTTTTGGTCTTGGTCAGGATGTCTCCTAAGCCAGTATATCTGAATGAGGGGGAGCTTATTTAAATCCAGCTGCTGTCTTCAGCGGGTCTGGGGGACCCAGGCAACTGGATTTGTAGCCAACTAAGTGGGTGATTCAGGTGTGGGGCTAGAGAGTGCCAGCCGTGGGTGGTCCGGGGCTCTGGGGCACATCCCGAGGCCCACCCTTCCACGCTGTCGTTGCCAGATAGAGCGGATGCTGTGGCCGGGGAGCGGGCAGCAGCTGCCCCGCTCCATCTGCAGCCTGCCCTGCCAGCCCGGGGAGCGGAAGAAGACGGTGAAGGGCATGCCCTGCTGCTGGCACTGCGAGCCCTGCACGGGGTACCAGTACCAGGTGGACCGCTACACCTGCAAGACGTGCCCTTACGACATGCGTCCCACCGAGAACCGCACGGGCTGCCGGCCCATCCCCATCATCAAGCTGGAGTGGGCCTCGCCCTGGGCCGTGCTGCCCCTCTTCCTGGCCGTGGTGGGCATCGCGGCCACGCTCTTCGTGGTGGTCACCTTCATGCGCTACAACGACACGCCCATCGTCAAGGCCTCGGGCCGCGAGCTGAGCTACGTGCTGCTGGCGGGCATCTTCCTGTGCTACGCCACCACCTTCCTCATGATCGCGGAGCCCGACCTGGGCACCTGCTCACTGCGCCGCATCTTCCTGGGGCTGGGCATGAGCATCAGCTACGCAGCCCTGCTCACCAAGACCAACCGCATCTACCGCATCTTCGAGCAGGGCAAGCGGTCGGTCAGCGCCCCGCGGTTCATCAGCCCCGCCTCGCAGCTGGCCATCACCTTCAGCCTCATCTCGCTGCAGCTGCTGGGCATCTGCGTGTGGTTTGTGGTGGACCCCTCCCACTCGGTGGTGGACTTCCAGGACCAGCGGACGCTGGACCCCCGCTTCGCCAGGGGGGTGCTCAAGTGTGACATCTCGGACCTGTCGCTCATCTGCCTGCTGGGCTACAGCATGCTGCTCATGGTCACGTGCACGGTATACGCCATCAAGACGCGCGGCGTGCCCGAGACCTTCAACGAGGCCAAGCCCATCGGCTTCACCATGTACACCACCTGCATCGTCTGGCTGGCCTTCATCCCCATCTTCTTTGGCACCTCACAGTCGGCGGACAAGGTGAGCGGGGACGGAGGGTGGGGCGGCCTCCGCCGGCTCAGAAGTGCTTTCTTCACGCTTGGCCCTGTCTGCCTTCTCTCTTCACTGTGAGTTTTTCCTCCAGGTCCTGGGCTTTCGCTCCTCCTTCCTTTTCTGTTGCCTGGCTCCTCTTCCTTTTCTCTGTCTCATCTCTCCCCTCCTCTCTCTCCTTGCTTTTTCTAGCCTCCTCCCCCTTCCTCATCCCTCCTTCCCTGCCTCTCCCGCCTTCTCCCGTTCTCTTCCCCCTTTTCCTTGTTTCTCTCCTCTCTGAGCCTGGGAGGCTGCACCGTCTTCCATTCTTCATTCTTTTCTAGACGGTCCATTACCTCCCCCTCCGCTCAGCCCCACCTTCCTTTCTGTGCACTCCTCTCACCTCCGCCGACCCTGTCTTCCTCCTCCGCCCACCCTGTCCCTGCCCTCACAGGCTCCCCGGGTTCCTGAGGTGGGAGGTGGGTCAGGCACTCTCTCCCTTCCCAGCCCCAAGCCGCCTTGCCCAGGAGCTGGCCTGGCAGCGTCAGCCTGGGGCCCTTCCCTCCAGCGCCTCCTGCTGGCTCTGTAGGCCGTCCTGGACTCACCCCCAGGCCCCGTGGACTCTGCCCACATCCCCGCACAGCACTGGGGGATTGATGATCTCGAAGAGTTGGGTGTCAGTGAAGCAGAGGCCAGAGACAGGGAAAACTGAGGAACCCAGACCCCAACTCCTGGCCGGAGTTCCGTGTCTAACTGTGGGGCCCTAGGCAAGCCGCTGGCCTCTGCCTCAGTTTCTTCATCCATGGGTTAGGGCCGTGATCCTTCTCTTCACCCTATAGGTGTTGCAACAACCACACGGCGCGACGGTGCAGACCCAGGGACCTGCTGTGTGCGTCTGGGACTGAGGAGGGTGGTGGGCACAGGGCGGGTGGCATGGGACCCGGTGGCGGTGGGAAGGCTGTTGGCTTTTGCTGTGAGCGAGAAGGGAGCCCCTGTGGGGTTGGGAGTGGGAGGGAGGCGTTGCTGTGCGGGTTAAAAGGATCCTGCTGGCTGCTGGGTGGGGCCCGGAGGAGGTGAGCCGGGATCAGGGCTCCCAGGAGGAGGCTATGGAGTACACCCACAGGGGCTGCACAGCAGGCTGGCGGGGAGGCAAGCTTCTGGCTGTGTCTGGTGGCGAGAGGGGGCGTGGCTTGTCTCTGATGGGTGCCTGTGGGTGGGAGACACAGAGGAGTCAGGGATGACTGTGGCTTTTGGTGTGAGGCTGGGAAGGTAGGGTGTCATGCACTAAGTGGGGAGATGATAGAGGAGCCAGTGTGGGCAGACATCGGGGTCCTTTGGGCGTGCTAAGAACGATGCCTGTGGGATGCCCGTGGGATGCCCAAGTGCAGCTGTCACGTCAGCGGCTGAATAGATGAGCCTGGAGCTCAGGGGCAAGGGCCGGGCTAGACGTAACTGGGGGAGTCGTCAGCCCGTGGATGGCATTAGGGCTGTGAGCCTGGTGTCAGTCCGGGGAGGGCGTGGCTTCAGTGCGGCTGCCGCCCAAGGCCTGGCAAGCGGGTGCTTGTCATGTGCCAGTGCCTTACCTACTGATTGGCTCACCCCACAACCCCAGGTGAGGGTAGGTATGCCCATCCCCACTTACACACGAGGACATGGAGGCACAGAGAGGCAGAGTGACTTGTCCAAGGTCACACAGCCATGGTGGCACAGCTGGACATGACCCTACTCTAACTCAGGATCCCCCAGCCTGTCATGGCCCCCTGCAGCTCTGGGACACCCTTTCTCCCTGGGGACATCCTGGGTGGGTGCCCACCTCTTCTCCAACAGCTCCACCCCGAATGCCGGGGCCAGGCCCAGGGAAGCCTGTGGCCTGTCTTCCAGGGGTGGCCTGCGGGCTGGGGTTCCAAGTAGCAGACCTTGGGGCTGGTAGTGAGTGCCCTGAGGTCTGTAACCAGGCCTGGTGCCAGGCCGCTCCAGAGCCAGAGCAGCCACCAGGCCTCACTCGTGCCGAGAGCCAGGTCTCCAGCTCCCACCAGGCCAGCGGGAGGCTCTCCGTGCTGAGGCAGGTGCAGGCGGTGGCCCATGCCCTGCAGCACTAGGGAGCCCACAAAACCAGTGCGGGGTTTTTTTTTGGGGGGTGGTGTCCCACACTCCTGGAAGCTGGCGGCCTGAGGAATTCCCTCGATAATACCACCATCTCTCTGGTGCCCTCCTCCCCAGCCCCCCCCCCCTTTTCTAGGAGGCTCCCCTCAGCACTGATCATGAAAAGGAGCCTCTGAGAGGGTCTGTTCTGAGGCCCAGAGAGGAGCAGGGCCTTGCCCCAGGTCACCCAGCAGGCTGGCTTCCCACAGTGTGTGCCCACAACGCCCAGCTCGACCCCTGATGGCGTGGGGTCTGGGCTGCGCCCCTCCCCTGGGCTTCTGCATGAGGAGGGGTGAGGAGATGAGCTCCCAAGTCCTGTGGGTTCAGACCACCAGGCTTCTGAGAGCGCAGACACCCTGGGGCCGCCTATGTGCTGTCAGGTGGCAGCTACAAAACGCCTCTGGGAGCTGCAGGCCTGGCTGCCATGTGTGTGCATGCGCGTGCACAGGGAGTGGGAGAGGCAGTGTGTGTGCCAGGGGTTCATCGCTGCTGGTGTGTGTATGTGGGTGTGCAGATTATGTGCAATGTGTGAGGGTAAGTGGAGTGTGCAGGTGATGTGTGTGTTCAGGTGTGTGTGCAGATGTGTGAATGCATCTTTGTGTATGTGCACACCCGACTGTGTACCAGGTACATGAAGGGTCCGTGCGTGTGAGCCCCGGTGTGTCTGAGTCAGGGAGTGTGTGGTTGTGAGTTCAGGTGTGTGCGAATGCAGAGAGGCAGGAGTGCACAGGTGTGTGTGTGTGTGAGCGTGCCTGTGTGCAAGCCATTTTGCAGGTGCTGTGCTGCGCCTGCTCCCCCAGGGTGCAGTGCGGGTGCGGGTGCTGGTAGCGTGGAGCCCGCTGTGCCGCTCTGGCGAGCCGGCGGCTGGATTTCCCAGCTTTAGTCTGGATTTCCAGCGCTTACCACACAGCTGGCTTCTGTGCCGCATGCAGTTACTGCTCAGCCAGGCTGTGCCGGGACGCGCCCGAGGAGGCGGCCAGGATGTGGAGAAGTTCGTCTGGTGAACAGATGCTGAGGATCCAGCAGGAGCACAGAGCTGGCAGAACTCCTTGGTGCTCCCCCACCAGGCCCCTCGCATTTGTACCCACCAGGCCTCATACAAAACAGGAAATCCATCACCCATAGCCCGGGAGCTCCTCTCTGTGCCCCTTGCCCCACCCCAAGGTGGCCCGCCCGCCCCCACCAGCCCCAGCCCTGACAGCCTCCTTCCTGCAGGAGGGATTCCTGCTTCCTTAGAGGACGAGTGAGGGCTGGCCAAGGGGAGCGGGATGGGGCCGCTCAGACCCTCGGGGCTGGGACGCGTGGACGGGAGAGACGGGGCTCTCACGCTGCCTGGCTTTAAGACCTGCCTCTGTGCCAGGGCCCGTCTCCCTGGGAGTGCCTGCTGGGCTCCAGAGGTTGTGGAACTGCTTCTCAGATGGGTCAGTGTGCCACTGCCTCCAGGTGACAGCGTGCACCTTCACACAGGGGCTCCGGAGCTCCGGAGCAGCGCCCGAGCTGTGGGGGGTGGAATCCCAGGCCCTGGGGCAAGGAGGGGGCTGGGGGTGCACAGCCCCCCTTCTGCTGTGCACTCAGCAGCCACCCCAGCCTGGGATGGCGAGAGGAGCCCCCAGGGCCCAGGCTGGGAGGGACGGGCTGGCAGATGGGCGTGGCTTTGCTTTACACCCCTCCTCCTTGTATTTTGTTTGCAGAAAGGCTCTGGGGCTGGGAAGCCTGCATTGTGCTCAGGGCTGGCTCCAGTTTCCAGGGTCGCCCTAGTCCAAAACTTACTAGGATTCCAGATGGGGTAGCAGGTGTTGACCCAACGCTGCGCCCGTGTGGCTGCTCAAGGCCACCTGCCACGTTGCCGACTCCGCTCCTGTTAGAGGGCTCAGCAGCCACACTGGGGCAGGGCAGGGTGGGATCTGGAGCCTAGACCCCTGGCCCCACCACAGGTCTGTCCACTGCAGGGGGCCTCTGCCCAGAGAGGGGACCTCTGCCCTGGCCACCAACTCCTATGGGCCCACTGTACCCCCATAACAAGGTGGGGGCAAAGGGCCCAAGATGGATGTCTGACCTAGAACCCCGTTACTGTTCCCAAGAACCCCCAGTGTGAAAGGAGAGAACCCCCATGTAATGAGGGACACACCCCCCGTCCCCAGGGCACCCCCAGTCCAGTGTGGAAGACGAGGCCTGTTTTTGGTCACCCGGATCCCCGTTGTTCCTCCAAGGAGCTCTTGTGAGTCTCTGGAGCCTGTTCCCCTTCCTCCCTGCGGCCACTAGTCCCCTCCCACTGGCTTGTCACGACCTCCCCACCCCCACGCTGGAGACAGCTCTGCGCGTGGCTGAGAGTGTGGGTTGCAGTGAGGACGGGCAGGGCGGGCTGTCTGCAGGGTGTGTGCTCCCGGGGACAGTGGGCAATGGGGCAGCCTCCGTCCCACGTGGTGCAGGTCTCATGTGGCTTCACAGCCTGTGCTTGGGGAGGAGCCTCGTGGTTTGGGTTAGGTAGGCACTCTCACCCCATTGCCCTGATGAGAAAACTGAGGGCCAAAGAGGGACGAGGCTTCCCCAGGGTCACTCAGCGCTCTCCTCGCGGGGGAAGGGCTGGGATGAAGGCCTTTAGGTTCAGGGCACGAGGTGTTTATGGAGCCGGGCAGGAGAGGGCGAGGACCTGAGAACAGAAAGGCGCGCCCCAGGGCTCCCAGACGAGGCCAGGGCTCTGGGGACCTCAGGCAGCAAACCCAGACCCGTGATGTCCACTGCTGGGTCAGGTACAAGGAACGAAGGGTGTCGGGGGGGTGGGTGGGTAGAACTGGGCTCAGGGAAGGTTCCTGGAAGAGGTGGCATGTCAGCCAGGCCCCAGGGGAGGGCCCAGGCCCAGAACAGCAGATTTAGGGAGCAGAACTCCCCTGGCCAGACCTGGGGGCCGCAGCCGGGGCCTCCCCTGACCGCGGGCAGCCAGAGGGGCAGCTGCGCCTGGAGGACCGGGAGGGAGCAGGCGGGGCGGGGATCCCAGCTGGGGGTGGTAGGAGCTGTCAGGCCTGCCTGGAAGGCCCCACTAGTGAAGCATGGACTACCCGGCACCCAAATTAATGGGCTTTCATTTCCCTAAGCATCTGTCACTGTTGGTGCTGGCGAGTGAGCGTGAAATGCGCTTTGACAGTGCTGCCCTGTGCGTCACGCTGGGCGCTGCGGCTCCTGTGCCCGTGGCTGCTCTGCACAGGGCGGCCCGAGGGGGCAGCCGCTGGATGGGGGGCCTGGCTGAGGGGCTGGGGCTCCCTCCTGAGGAGGGTCAGCTGCGGGCCCGACAGCTCCTCCTCAGGGCGGCCCCTCCAGCAGTGCCTAAGAGTGGGGACACTTCCGTGAGTCCCAGGCTGGGCATGGTCGTGCCTGCTGTTACCGTGGACCCGCCTCTCCCCCCACAGCCCTGCGAGGGAAGTGCAGGACTGTAGTCACCAGGCCTGCCTCACACGCGAGGACACGGGGTAGGAGGATGGACTTGGTCAGGACTTGAATCCAGGGCTTCTGGTGTGAAGTCCCGGCTCTCCTCCACGGTTCCCTCAGTCCTGCCGCGTCTGCCTTGGGGGTGGCGGAGGGGTCAGGCCCGGAGGTCAGGGCGGAGCCCTCTGACGCCTCCCCGCCCGCCCCAGCTGTACATCCAGACGACCACGCTGACGGTGTCGGTGAGCCTGAGCGCCTCGGTGTCCCTGGGGATGCTCTACCTGCCCAAGGTCTACATCATCCTCTTCCACCCGGAGCAGAACGTGCCCAAGCGCAAGCGCAGCCTCAAGGCCGTGGTCACCGCCGCCACCATGTCCAACAAGTTCACACAGAAGGGCGGCTTCCGGCCCAACGGGGAGGCCAAGTCTGAGCTCTGCGACAGCCTCGAGGCCCCCGGTGAGTGTCTGCACCTGCCCGGGCCCCACCCCTTCCTGGAGAGGGCCAGCCCCCCACCCCGCTCCCAGCCAGGTCAGGTTGGGGCCCTCCGCCCTGTCTGCCAGTCCTGGGAGCCGAGAGGACCCCCAGGCCCCAGCCCATGCCCACCCTGCTCTTGCCCTTCCAGGGATCTCTGCCCCCACCCTCCCGCCACCCCCCGCCCGCCTGAGGGAGGCCACGGGGCCTGATTCACGCACTGTGATGTGAGGCGCTGATTTCCCTGCCCTGTGACCTGCAGTCTCTCGGGGAGAAGCAGTGGTGTGGACGGCCCCTGCTCCCTGGCCCTTTGGGAACCCGGGGAGCCATGGCCCTCGCACCAGCCCCGCTACCTCCTAGCAGGACCCTAGAGATGGGGGCTTGGACATGGGCCCTATGGGTAAGTGAGGGGTGGGGTGGGGCAGGGGCCTCCAGAGGAGCAGGGAGCAGGTGGCCCTGGGGTTGCCCAGGGCAACTCAGCTGCAGAGGGTCCTTTGAGGGCTCAGGGGAGGGAAGGCAGCGCCTGGGGACAGGCTCAAGGGCCGGCAGGTGGGACAGGTCCTTCAGGCTGATTAAGGCAAGTGTGTGGGGGGAGCAGGGCACTCTCCTCGCCAGCTTCCCTGGTCCCTGCAGCCAGCCCTGTGAGAGGAGATGAGGTGGGAGAAGGCCAGAGGGCAGGGCCCCGGAGGGACAGGTTGGGCCTGGGGGGACCAGTAGCAGCGGAGGCCATCTCTTAAACCCTGTATGCCACACCTGTCAGGTACCAGTGTCCATCCCTGTAGCATTCTTGAAAGACAGATATTTTGTCATCTGGGAAATACAGAGGAGGAGAGAGGCCCGGAAAGGTACGGGCCGACCCAGGTCACACAGCCAGCAGGTGGCGGCCCGGCTCTGACCTCCACCATCCCCGCTGCCACCATCTCCTGGGACAGCCTCAACCTGTGGGGTGGGGCCTCCATGGTCCTTGCCTCAGGGTAGGAGGGTCCAGGGGTTGCCGTGGTCACCCGGGCCTGCTACAGACCTTGGCCCCTCCCTGGATGCCCCGTGAAGTGGCCGCTCCTCCTGCCTCCCACTCCCTTAAAGTCTTGGGGGACATCAGGTCCTGCTGGGAGCGGGAGTGAGCACTGTTCCTCCTTCTAGCACTCGGGGAGGTCAGAGGCCGTCCCTCCATTCTCAGCACCGGCCCCCATCCCTGCCCACCTCCATGCAGGATTGTTCGCTTGTGAACTTCACAGCAGCCCTGTGAGGCCTGCCTAGCGCTGGAGGTTTGATCCAAGCTGGGGCTCAGAGAGGGTGAGTAACTCTCCTGAAGTCACACAGCTAGGTGGTGGCTGGCTGGCCCCATGACCCTCACTTCATATGGCCTCCCTGTCTCAGGGTCCCCATTCTCTGTGGAGTAGTGTACCCTGCTCTGAAGCACCCCTGCTTGATTGCCACCCCACCTCCACCTAATGACTGGTCTTCACCATCCTGCTCCTCCCAGAGGCCAGCGTCCTGCATCTGCAGCCCAGAGGTGCTGTCATTGCACTTGGCCCTCCACATGGAGTGGGGCGGGGTGGCGGGCGGCAGAGTGTCCTCAGAACTCCCGCCTCTGACCTTCTGTGTCCACCCAATGCAGCCCCTCACCTGGCCCTCCTGTCCAAGCAGGGCCCTCCCTGCTCCCTGCCCCTTAACCTCCGGGCCTCCCCTCCAGGCCCTGCCCTGCCGGTGCCCAGCCCTCCCGGAGGGTGGCACTCGTGGTGCTGTGACATCCTAGGGGACCACAGAGGGCAGGCAGGCTTCACGGAGAGCTCTGATCTGATCGTACCTCTGCCTCTGCTCAGGCTGGTCACCAGGGCATGGGCCAGTCGCCCCCCCCCCTCGTCCCCTCGCCCAACAAGGAGGGTGTGGCAAGGGGAGCCCTTGCTTCCAGCTCCCTGCTGCCCGCTCACCCCCACCCCCACCCCGTCTCTCAGCTCCGTGACAGCAGGGCCATGCGGGCCAGGCAGGAGCGGGTGATTAATTCCAGGGACAGCCAGACGGGGGAGTGTGAGCAGGAGTGGGGAGGTGTCACTCCTGTGGAGGAGGGACATTTTTCACGCTGTCACTGCCAGGCCACGTATCTTTAAACAAACAATAGCATAAATAATTCAGGGCCTGATTGCAGGCAGATTGGGTGCGGAGACATGGGGGCGGCAATGGGGCTGTCAGCTCCAGCCGCCACTGCCCAGCTGTTATCAGAGGTGGCGGAGCCTGTAGACCAGCAGCCACGAGCAGTCTGTCACCAGCAAGGGATGGATGGGCTCGGGGCCTCTGCCCACACCCTCGTCCCTTCCCTGACCCCGAGGATGCCCCGGGTCCCTCTCCCCACCCCTCCCCCCTCATCACTGTCGTTATTTCAGCCCTGCCCCTTTGCCCATCATATTGCAAGGTTTCAGAGTATTTCCATCCACCCCGTGGCTGAGAGCGAGCTAAGGGTTATCATCCCATTTCACAGGCGAGGGGATCGAGGCTCCCAGAGGTTCGGTGCGTTGGAAGGGCCACATGGCAGGTGCTGACTATCCCTGTACTGGTGAGGGCAGGATTGGACCCCGAGTCTCCTGAGTCCCAGCCAGACTCTTCCTTTTTCCTCATAGTTAGCTCCTGGGGGACCCTCCTGGGCAGATCATTGCTCCCATTTTCCCGATGGTGAAACCGAGGCTCTGCCAAAGGACTTGGGTCCCTGGCTTGTAACTGAGGGCTGAATGCACTTCCGGGTTCTGGAAGCCATGGGCTGGCTTTTCTGCTGGAGACAGCTCTGGTCTTAGAGGGACAACAGGGGCCCAGCTCCCGGCCACTTTCACAGCGCCCCCTCCCCCCCAGCCTCAGCTGCCTCAGGCTCCCATTTCCCTGCAGCCAGTGGAGATGGTGCTGCTGCTGCTGGGTTCTCCTCCCCTGGGAGCTGGAGCTGCTGGCAGCGTACAGTTTCGGAAACAGTTTTCTCAGTTCACCCCGAGGGTGACGGGCCCTGGGGAGCGGTTCTCACCAGCTAGCCCGCAGGGCTGACTCAGAGCTGGCTGCGGCTCTTTTTCTGCTGGTGAGGGACCAGGTCGGGTGGAGATGTGGGGGTGGGGGTTCCCCTCAGGAAAAGAAGCCTAGGCAAACATGGCCGCCGCTCTGTTACAGGTGGGGAAACTGAGGCCCAGCAGGTCAGGAAAGGAGCAGCTGGGGTCCCAGAGGAGTTTGAGGCTGTCTCGGGAGTGCTGATCTGCTAGTCCCCCCACCACCTCCCTCTCAGCCGCACAGCCATGTCGGGGTTCCAGCCTCTAGTCCCTCAGCTCCCTTCCCCAGGGGCACCCACCCAGGCCCTCCCTCCTCCTCGGTCACCCGGCACCCTGCAGCGGGAATTCTTCGTAACCTAGAAGGTGCTGTGCCCTGTTCTTTTCTCCTCCTGGATGCCATGGGCACCACTTCCTTCTCCAGCACCTGTCCGGGTGGCACCGAAAACTTGAAACTGCCCTGGGGCTGCCCGGCCTGGTGATCACCTGCTTTAACGTTTCTGCTGACAGGGCGCCAGGCACCCCCTAAGGGCATCCGTTCCACTCTCAGCTCTGGGCCAGGATAAAGTTCCTCCTTCCGCTGCTCCTTGCCCCCCCCCCCCACTGGCCCCAGTGCCCCTCTGCTCACCCCGCCCCAACACTGATGCTCCCCACACTCAGTGGACCCCTGAGGGTGGGACTCGGTGATCCTGCCTGTATCAGTGGACTTCCCGTTACACTGCTGTGAAAGAGTGGCTCAGCCAGACAACGTGGGCTTCTGTCTGATGTAATAGTACATGGTGGCGGCAGGAGCGGGGACCCAGGTTCCTTCCATCTTGTTGCTCCATCAGCTCCGAGAGGGTTGTCCTTATCCTCATGGCTGAGGCTCGTGGCTTTCCCTGTCTGTTCCGCCCATGGAAGGCAAAAGAGAGGAGGTCCAAGGAAACAACCAGTTTTAATCAAATGACATGGAAGTTGCCCACAGCCCTTCCACTCACCTGTCAGCAGGAAGGTCATCATGCAGGGCCACACTTTGCTGCAAGGGAGGCTGGGCAATGTAGTCCTTAACTTTGGCAGTCATGAGTCCAACAAAAAGGGGAAAGAGGGTGGAGGGGACAGTGTGCAGCTGACCACCCCGCTGTCCTCTTCTCTAGGTCAGACACCCATGGTTGCACCTGGTGGGTGTGCCTCCTTTCCTGATGACAGGGTCCTGCTGAGGGTCAGGGCAGCTTTATGACAAGCGATACCATCATTTTCTCCTGTGCAGCCTCCTTCCCCAGGCGGCAGTTCCGCCCTTGACTGCTGTCCTCTGGGTGTCCCCCAGGTTACGAGGGAGACCCTGAAAGCTGGCAGGACAGGACAAAACCAAGGACCTGGCCAGCCCACCCCTCGGGCTCAGCGCCTCATTGGCTGCTGTGAGGTCGGCCCTGGGGGAGTGCTCACGCTGCCGTGACAGCTGATGTAGGCTGTGGCCAGGAAATGGGAGCTACCCAGGTATGGGGCCCCCTCTAGGGCCCAGGGGTGGACGAGCGAGGGCCAGAGTGATGGGTGCAGATGAGGGGGGGGCCAGGCTGATGTGAGACAGGGACACCCAGAAACGGGGAGGGTGGCTACATGCAGAGCCGAGGGGACCTAAGAACTTGCCCTTCCCTCGAGTGTGGGGAGAGGCCGAGTGAGTCAGCTGCGACCATGTCTAGCTTAGCCAGGGCCCGCTCCGGCTCCATTATTTATATCCCCTGTCCCTTCTCCACTCGCTTCCTGCAGGCTGCCAGCCCCTGCGTATTCTTGGCCTGGGCTCTTCCAGAATGTGCGGTGGGGCTTGTGAAAACTTCCCTGGGTCATGTGGTTGACCTTTGAATAACGGGGCTTTGGGGTACCAACACCCATGCAGTCGAAAAATATACATATAACTTTTGACCCTCCCCAAATTTAAGTTGCCCCCGGGCATCCTCGGGGGCTTGGTCCAGGACCTCCGTGGGCACCAGCCCCGCCGATGCTCCAGCCCCAATAAACTGCTGAGGACCAGTGTGTACACAGGTCTCCCGCATCCGCACACTCCCAACCGCGGATCGGAAACACCGGGTATTTACTCAGAACAAAACAAGACGAAAACAAGAAAACCAACTGAGTATGAGTGGGCCCTCCAAGTTCAAACACGTGCTAAGGGTCAACGGAGCTTTAAAAATATACAATTATATCAGATAAAAGTGATTCTTTTAAGGTGTGGTGGCGTCTGGAGGCGGCGGGGGCTCCTGGGGGAGATCCTCACCGAGAGGAGGGGAGGGAAGGGTTAGGAGGAAGCACTCAAAGAGGGGTCACACCTAGTGCAACAGGTGAAGGGCTAAGGGCGGGCACTCCCAGCAGGAAGCCGGGTCCAAGCAGAGGCGTGAAGGTGGGAGGAGGAGCTGCGGGCACCCGGGCAGGGAGTTGGTGCCCCGGCCGGCAGCCTGGGGAAGGTGGACTGCTCTGCTCTGGGGTCTGGACTCGAGGCCCTGGCAGGGCGGTGCTGGCGCAGTGGGCGGTGTGAAGAAGCTAGCCTCTGCCTCCTGCGAACCCACCTCTCTCCTTCCAGTGCTGGCCACCAAACAGACCTACGTCACCTACACCAACCACGCGCTCTAGCGGGGCTGCCGGAGCCGAACCGGAGGAGGAGACCCGAGACCCTCGTGATGGTGCGTCGAGCGGGGCCACTCCCGGGGCCCAGCTGATGTCCTGCCTGCCCGTGGACACCCGCGGATGTGGCTTGGTGCTGAGGACAGCAGAGCCCCAGCGGTCCCTGCTGGGCACCCTGGGCAAGCCGGGTGGGCGCTAGGGGGTGGACCGGGGGCCAGGCAGCTTCTGCCACTCCAGGAGCCTGTGTCTGGGACCAGGGTCCCTCCTAGCCCCACACCACAGGGGCGTGGGCCCCAGGGCCGGCCCTCTGTCTCTGCCTGTCCCATCTGTCTCCATCCTCTCCTCATTTTCTCTGTGTGTCGCCTTCTCTGCTGTCTGTCTCCAGGTCTCTCCTGTTTTTCTCCTGTGCTCCCCCCGGGCCTCTCCTCTCGTGCATTTTTCTTGCCTGTCCTCCCACCTTGATTTATGACCAGCCTCTGCTGTCCCCTCCCTGCCACCTTCTCCCAAGTCACTAAATCTCCCACGCCACAAAAGAGAAAAAAGGGGGAAAAAAATCAAAACACAAAAAGCCAAACAAAAATCCTGAGTGTGTTGCAAAGTGCTGCGTCTCCTGGTGGCCTCTGTGTGTCCGTGGCCCGCAGCCTGCCCGCCTGCCCCACGTCCGCTGCGTGGCCTGCCCGCCTGCCCGCCTGCCCCTCCTGCCGATGACACGGAGTCCAGTGCCTGAGTGTTTGGTGGTGGTTATTGATGACATGTGTAGCGCATGATTGTTTTTTATACCAAGGACATTTCTAATAAAAATAAACACATGGTTTTGCACCCTGGCTCCACGTCCGCTGAAGGTCCGGCCGCAGGGCCCCCGGCTCAGCCCTCAGCTGCAGGGCCGAGGCAGCGGGAAGGAGGAACTGGGTGATGACACGAGGCTCGGGCGGGGGAGGCTGCTCCCTGGGCTGCATCGAGTGGGGCTATGGGGCGGCCTTGGGCAGGGAGGGTGCGAGGAAAGGAGGGGAGGTGGTCTGACTGATGGCCTTGCTTTCGCAGGACGGACCCTAAGGCCCAGGTAAATCCTACCCAGTGTCCCAGGCTAATCAGGAAAACTAGGTTGTCAGGCCAAGGCCATTTGCCAGAAGCTCCCGGGCCCGTTCTGCAGTGTTTGTGGCCTGTGTGTGCATGTATGTGTGCACGTGTGCGTGCGCATGTGTGTGTTTGTGTGCCTGTGTGTGTGAGTGCCTGTGTGTGCCTGTGTGCATGTGTGTGTGTGCGTGCCTGTGTTTGTGCGTGTGTGTGTGTGTGTAAGGGGAGTGTGGCCAGCTCTCCCTGCCGGGAGTTCCCTGACAGCATCCCCGGCCCACACCTCACCCCCTTTCTGGCTCATTTGCCTGGCAAGGCGATTGCCTCGCAGGGCCACAAGGCTAGGCCTGGAACAGGGTTTGATGCTCAGCCCAGGACTTTTCAGGTGACTCCAATGCCTGTGGAGCTCCATCTGGGTTCTGGGGGAGTCACCCTCCCAAGGGGTGCTGTCCTTTCTCCTCCTCTCACACTCAGGGGAGGCCAGTGGGGACCAAGGAGGAGGCTGGGGCTGAGCAGGCTGGGCGCCTGGTGGGCTTAGGTCGGTGGGCATCCCTGAGACTGGCTTAGTCAGCCTGCCCAGGGTTCAGAGGTGCAGGTGGGGAGGGGCATCCAGTCTGCTGGGGAGACACGGGCCTCGGAGCCAAACAGCCGAAGCAACATGTTTGGGAAGGGGCAGGGTCAACAGGGAAACCTTGGGTGGTGTGAGCTCTGCGCTGAGCCTGGGGTAGGGAGGAGCTCGGGCTCCATGGGCCCGAGGCCGGGAGCAGGGTCCGTCCCAGCAGGCCTTTTCGAAGTCAGTCCTGTGCTGATGCCCTTTGCTCTCTGCCCCTTATTATCAGTTCCCTGGGCTCATATGGGCACATGAAAGGAGGACTGAACTCAGTGTCTTCAGAATGGCATCCTATATAATAAAGAGGTAATATGTAAATTAACCATGGCACCCTCACAAGATGGCTGCCTATGACTGAACAAGCAGGCTGTGTGGGGCAACCAGGCTGGTGGGGGGGGGGTGTCTATGAGGGGCAACCAGGCTGGCGGGGTGGGGGGCAGTTGGGAGCAACCAGGCCAGCAGAGGGGGCAGTAAGGGGTGATCAGGCAGGCAGGTGGGTGAGCAATTAGGAGACAGTGGTCCAGGATTATGATCGGGCTTAAACTGACAGTCAGACATACCCTGAGGGGTCCCAGATTGGAGAGGGTGCAGGCTGGGCACTGGGCCTCTAGTATTTTAATAAGTTGGGAGGGTTCAGTGTCCCTGCTCCCTGGACAGAGAGCTGGTGGCCCCCAGAGACCTTTGCTGTGCAGTAAGGTGATGGGTCTCCACAGGCTCTGTCCCACTGCTCGCCCTTCCCCCCATCCTGCCTCCAGGTGAGAAGCCCAGAGGTGAACTCAGTGGCAGCCCTCAGGCTGGTCTCAGGGCGAATGAAGGATATTCTGTCTGCACCCTACACTGTCACATCCCAGGTCAGATGAGCCAGTGCTGGCCTCCCCAGGAGCCTGCTGGACTGTGTGCTACAAGCTCCCAGGGCCTCCCTGTGCACCCAGGGGTCCACTGTGCACCCAGGGGTCCGCTGTGCACCTAGGGGTCCACTGTGCACCCAGGGCCTCCCTGTGCACCCAGGGGTCCGCTGTGCACCCAGGGGTCCGCTGTGCACCTAGGGGTCCACTGTGCACCCAGGGGTCCGCTGTGCACCTAGGGGTCCACTGTGCACCCAGGGGTCCGCTGTGCTCCTGGGCTCTGCTGTGCACTTAGGGGTCCGCTGTGCACCCAGGGGTCCGCTGTGCACCTAGGGGTCCGCTGTGCACCAGGAGGTCCTGCAGCAGAACCTTTCTTTTAACCCGAGTGGCATCTTTGGGAACTTGTTAGAAAAGCAGATTACGGTGTGCTCCTGGCCACTGGACCCGGCGCTCCGGGGTGACTCCCGTCTGTCTCCCAGGCCTCCAGGGCGCCACCATGCCAGCCTGAGTGTGAGAACCGCTGCCTGAAAACGAGCCTTGTCAAAAGGCCAAGGTGTGTGATTGAACTACGTCTGAGGAGGAAGAGGGGGGAGTCCAGGGTTAGGGATACCAGGTGGGTGGAGTTCCTGGGACGCAGTACTGACAGAGCTGAAAGCAGGAAAGTCCCAGAAAACTACACACACCGGCCACCTGCAGCCCCTTCTGTACCCATCCCTCCCACTGTGGGCCGGTCCCAGGTGCGCAGTGGCAATGAGACACGTGTGGTACCTGACCCTGGGCTTCTGCATCGAAAGGGAACAACACTGCGGGGCCTGCAGGGCTCCGTGGTTGGTTGAGTGTTGACCTTTGAACCGGGAGGTCATGGTCCAATTTCCCGGTCAGGGTTCTCCTTCCCCTCCCGCCTCCCGGCACTGCCTGGCTGTCCCATAGGACAGGGCCCGGGCCCTCTGAGCCTCACGGGCCTGGACCGCCCTGACGGCACCGAGCACTGAATGGCACACAACGCCAAAATCTCGCTTCAGCGAAAGCAGCAATTAGCATTAATGAGGCTTCTTGCTTTATTTTTAGGTAACCTCCAAGGCCCTGCCTGTGTAATTCAGCCCGCCAGTGCTCGGCAGATAATTAAAACATGTCACCGTAATTTGCCCTTTTTAAAAAAGAAAGCTGGTAATTATGTTTTTATTGCGAGTGAGGGGAAAGAAGAGGACAGAAAGCAGAGAGAGGTGGAGTCGGGGCAGGAACCAGGAGCCCGCTCTGGGGCAGCTGGCTCAGGGCCTCTCGAACCTCAGGGCCCTTTCTGCCCAAGACTGCCTCCTGGCTGACTGCCTTCCGGGCCCTCCGCATGCAGGCTCGGGTGGGAGGGAGCCCTTTTCAGCCCCCGTTGGCTTCAGAGTGTTCCCGTGGGCAGGAAGGGGGCGGGGGCTGGCAGTTCTTGAGCTGTGCACGGCCACCTGGAGTCCCTGGGCTGCTGTGCTGTGACACGGGTTTGAAAATTGCCGTAATTAATGGTTAGGTAGGACCCCCTCCCAGGAAGGGTCTGCTAGAGCCGGGCACCCGGTGTCCGCTCTCAGGGGCACTTGGGACTGATGCTTCGGGCTCCGAGGAGAAGGGCTGACTGTGTGCACCAGGAACTGCGTTTCAGTATGGCCGGGTGCCGGTGCGTGGTGGTGGGTGGCCCTAGGCATCTGCAGTGAGGCCCTCTGGGCCTGTGGGCCCTGCGGGGGACCCACATTGTTTCAGGGAGGCTGTTGCCTCAAACACCTTCCTCACGCCATCTCTGCTGCCTACGACCCTGCCATGACTGCTGGGGGCTCCGGGCCAAGGCACAGGCGCTCTCCATCAGCAAACACGCCCACCAGCTTGCAGCCCATTGGACTCTCCAGGCGTGAGATGGGGCGGGTGAGTTTTGAAAGATCTGACTTGGAAAGAACTTGGAGGTTACCTGAGTTCAAGTAGTAAGCAGCCTCCCTCCCCCAGCACTTCTGGAATACCATCCAACCGCAGGCATCACGTTCAGTATCTTCATCCTCCCGCCAGAATGCCAGCTGCCAGGGCTGGGGCTTCTGCCTGTTTTATCCCAGCTGGATCCCCGGGGCCTAGAACGGTACCTGGCACACAGTGGCCACATAAGAGATGTTTGTTGAATGAATGAATGGGGGAGGGGCAGGAGACCTGGAGGGACCCGTGCTATCTAGCTTTATCTCCCCCTGCACTCGCCCCGGGCTCAGCTCTGTCTCTGAGTCTGCCCAAAGTCCAATGGTCGTTTTTTCACTGTGGCTTCCCAAGGTTCTCCCCAGAGGCCAGAGGAGTGCATGGATGCCACCCACTTGTCATTGAGTAGGGAACAGACCCCATTTGCCCTCCCCAGCACTGGAGTTGGAATCAGGAGATCTGGATTCTAGGTAAGGCTCTGTTGCTAGCTTGCTGTGTGCCCTTGGGCAAGTTGCTTTACTTCTCTGGGCCTTAGTTTCTTCATCTGTAAAATGAAGGTTGGAGCTCCGAGTCCTCAGAACTGGGTGAGCAGCTAGCATTGTAGCAGTACAGAGGGGGAAGTGACTGCAAAGTAGAGTCTTTTGGGGCCAGTTGCTATGACAACTGTGCACACACTAAGATTGGGGGAGGGGCTTGAGATGCAAATCAGGCCCTTCCTTCTGGACCCAGGCGCTGTGACCAGAGGAACAGGCGTTATTAACGTTTGGGTTGTGGAAGAGGATGGGGAAATGGTGAGGTTGTGGGGTGAGCCAGCCCTCACTGCGCCATGTGGGAGATGAGCTTGCGTCTGAAGGAAGTGTAGAACTAGATGTCTAAGCTGGATGGGACCCCAAGGACCAGGCACTGCCCCCCGCCCCTCCTTCCACACACACATAGTGGATGAAACAGGCTTGGAGAGGCCCTGAAAAACCCTCCCACCCCCATGCGGATCAACCTCGAAAGTTGGGGGTGTGGTTCTTAGAGGCCCCGTGAACACTCTTCCTGTAGGCACTGCCTTCTGAGCTGGAGTGGGGAGGCGGGGGGCCCAGCTTGGAGGGAAGGGCCAGTCTGCGCCCCGTCCATGCAGCTGGGGGGCAGCTGCTGGCACAGGCACGGGTGGTGGGTCTCTGCAGGTCTGTGGCTCAGGCGTCCGAGTGTCAGCTCCCCCCACTTCAGTTTCTGTGGGAGAGAGAATGCTATTTACTGAGGTGATTTCAAGACTGCAAAAGCATCGTAAGACACGGGTCAGGAGGGGACTGGAGCCTCGGCTGCCTTCCCCGGACGGTGTGCTCCCCTCTCCCCGCATCCCGCGTGCCCTCCTCTGTGTGTGTGGGCTCCTTTCCTCAAATGCGGGGGCTCCCTGCGGGGCTCCAGGCCTGTGTCCTTCACCTTTTCCTTCTTCCCCCTCAGAAGTTCCATGGCCTCTCATCTAAACTGGTGGCTTCAGTGCCTTCCCGATATCCCGTGTCCTACTCCCCCTCCCCGTGTCCTACCGCCCCTGCAGTTGGGTGAAGGCCATGTGATGAGATCTGGCCGATGAGCGTGGGAGCAACAATCCCGGACTGAGGCCTTTCTCCTCGAGCGATGGCGCCCTGGGTGTCATATATTGAGATGGTGGCTCATAAGATGCAAGGCAGCTGGGTCCTAGTCCCTCTGCCGACCCACCAGGAACTCTGTGGAACAAGAAGTGAACTTTAAGGCCAGGATGCTGGGGTTTCAGGGTCTGTTTGTAAGTCAGAGCCTTTCCTTTCCTGACTAACGTATCAGCAGCTAGCTGCCAAGTGCACGCGTCTCTCCCAGCCTCCTGCCCACGCCGCTGTCCACGCCATCGTCCACGTGGACCCACAGTCTTCTCCTAAACTTGTTCCTCTTCCGTGGCCTCCATGAGTGAGCAGCAGCCACCAAACGCCCTCCTCCACGCCCCGCGGCCGCCTCTGGGCGTGACGCCACGCCTTGCCCTGGACGCAGGCAGGGTCTCCAACGCCAGCCTTCACTCATCCTAGCTCTTGACACACGTGGCTCCTGGTCTCCGGCTGCCCCTTCCCAGGAGAAAGCTGCCACCATCCTCGCCTTTGTCCGTGGGTCTGTGTCTCTTTCCTCTGCTGCCTTACAGTTTTCTCTCTGTCACCTGTGTTAAGCGACTTGACTAGGACGTGCGTTTTGTTGAGCTTCTTGGATCTGTGGGTTTATGGTTGTTGTTATACTTGGGGAAATTTGGCCATTATTTCTTTAAAGATGTTTCTTCTCTCCGTTGGGACCTTCTATTTCACATAGATTAACCTGACGCTGTCCGACAGCTCAGTGCTTGCTGTTCTTTTCTTTTTTCTCTTTGTGTTTCATTTTGTAAAGTTTCTGTTGCTATGTCTTCACGTCCACTAACCTTTTCTTCTGTGACATCCAATCTGCTCCTATTGTGGCCGGTGTGTTTCTCATCTCAGCATTGTAGCGTTGTCTCTGGAAGCTTGCTTGGGTCTTTTTTCTTTTTTTAATCTTCTATGTCTCCAGTGAAATGTTTAATCTTCCCTCTAGCTTCTGGAACAACGGAATACAGTTATAATAACCACTGGAATGTCTTGTCGACTAATTCTGACATCTGTGTTATTTCTGGGTTGGTTGCAATTTCTCATTTCCCTCCTTCTTTGTGGACCTGGCGACTTCTCCTGGGACGCAGCTGTGTGCGTGTGACCTCACAGGGTGCGGGCTGTCTCACGCACACAGTTAAGCTCCTTGGGAGGGTGGATCCTCTCAGTGTCGCGGTCCAGCCTTGCTGGATGGGCCCGAGCAGCACGTAGGTGGGGCCCACTATGCCCCCCGGTGATGCAAAACCTCTAGGCGTCCCCTGGCCTTCGCTCCGTGACCTCTGGGTTTCAGCTCTGCTGGTGGATCTTCTGTGGCCGCGGGCTGTTCCCCCCAACCAGGCTCAGCTCATTTCCCAATGGAACTTGCTCCGTGCTCAGCTGAGTGCTCAGGGACGGCCCTTCCGGGGTCCTCTCTCTGTGCAGCTCTCTCTTCTCTGACCTCTGACCTGTGAACTCCGCCGCCTTGGCCTCCCTGGACTCCAGCTCTGTCTCCCCAACTGCAGGAGCCCTGGGCTCCACCTGCGTCCCCTTGCTGTGCAGCCTGGGCGCTCTCCCTGGACGCTGTGAGGGACACCGTGTCTCAGGGACCATCATCCCCTGCTTCCGGCCCAGTGTCCAGCGAATGTGCTTCCGGGTTCCGTCATGTTGTTGCTGTCGTTTGGGGAGGAAGGAGTCTGCTCCCTGCGCTTCGCTGTGGTTGGAAGTGGAAGCTTCTCCTGCCGTTCTAAGTCGCACATCTGAACAGGTTACGCTCTGCTCACAGCCGTCAGAAGTTCCCCAGGGACCTTGCCTGGTGCCACGAAGGGCCAGCTCAGTGCTGGGCACGATTCAGAGCTCAGCTGGCGTCGGGTGGTTTCATCTTCACAGTCCTGCGAGGGAAGTGCTGCTTTTGCTCTCATTGTACAGATGTAGACATGGAGCTCAGAGAGGTTAAAGGAGCCGCTCAGGGCACACAGCCAGGAAGCAGAGCCGGGATTTGAAACCAGGTCGTCGGCTGCAGTGCTTGCCTTTAGCCCAGCGGTTCTCAAACTGTGGGTCACGACCCCTTTGTCTGTCGAACGACCCTTTCCCAGGGGTCGCCTAAGACCATCCTGCATATCAGATATTTACATTACGATTCATAAAAGTAGCAACATTACAGTATGAAGCAGCAACGAAAATAATTTTATGGTTGGGTCACAGCATGAGGAGCTGTAACTAAAGGGCCAGAAGGTTGAGAACCACTGCCTTAGCCTCTGCTCCTCTCTCTGAGATGCTCCCATTGGCCTCTGCCTCCACCATTTGTTTCTCAAGCATTTGTCTTCCAAGCACGGCTGTGCCCAGGTCCACCAGCAGTTACTAGAGAGGCGGAGTATCTAGCATTAAGAAATAATCCTATATAATAAAGAGGGAATATGCAAATTGACCGTCACTCCGGTCAATTTGCATCCACAGCTGAGGCTAAGTTCCCATAATGAGCCTTAAGGAGCAATCAGCAGGGACCTGAGGCTGTGTCCCCCACCCCAGCACTGGGCCAGGGGACCTCAGGCTATGTCCCCTGCTCTGGTGCCAGGCTTGGGGATCACAGGCCACTCCCTCCCCCCAGCAGGGCTTGATGGGGGACTGTTGTGGTGGGAGAACTCAACTTGTCTCTTGCTTAAGTCATTATAGTTTACAGTCTCTGTAAGAGCAACTTCAGATGTACTTGGATGAATGCACCCCTACTGATGCACTGGTTCTCACTGTGCTGTTTGGGCCCTTCCCCCCGCTCCCCCGCCCCTGCCCACACACTCTTGACCTTCGTCTATGCGGTCCCTGTACCAGGGATGCCATCTTTTCAGGCACCTCCACACCACCCCCACCTGCTTGGACACTGGACACCATCAGGTCAGGATTCTACCTTGGCATTCCTTCCTGCAGACCAGTCCTTCTGCTGGGCCTCCGCTCCACTCCTCCACTCCACTCCAGGTTTTTGAGTTTTCTTGGCCGTTTCTGCAGGCTTTTCAGGGGCTGGCCATGTCTTATTCCTTTTTGTTGGCCAATGGAATGCTTCGGAGCAGCAGCATGGAGAGCAGCTGCTAGCCCGCTGGGAGAATCCGATGAGCTCATTGCACGAGTCAGGTGGTTTAGCTGTGCTGTGCTGTGTAACAAATGACCACAAATCTTAGTGGCTTAAAACCACACAGATTTTTGTCCTTTTCTCACACTGTGTGTCCCTCACAGGCTGGGGGAGAGAGTACTACTCCTCTCAGCTGCTCAGGGACCGCAGAGGATGGAGGTCGAATGAGGTCACCACGTGCACAGGCCCCCCGGGCAGGGCCCTGGGAAGGGGAGGAGAGTGGGCAGTCGCACAGCAGCTCTGAAATGCCTCCCCCTGAGAGAACACACACCGTTTCGTGTTGCATTGGCCCAAACCAGTGCTCCAACCTGACCCAACTTCAGGAGATGGGGCCCCGCAGTCCTGTTCGCCTCGGGGAGAAGGAGCCGGGAATAGGGGTCAGCGGGTGAGTCTGCCACGGCGGGTGTGCACAAGTCTCACGATAGTGAGAACACAGTGCATGACCCACTGGTGTGCTTCTGTGCCAGCCGCCCATCATTCACCCGCCCTCACTGCACGCAGCGTGAGACACACGCCACCCGCCTTGTCCCCTGGAGCTTATGGCCCAGTGGGGGGAGAGGGCAGGCGTTTGAAAAAAACAAACACATTCATACGTAAAACTTACATATTGTAATAGGTGCTCTGAAAGGGAAGACCAGGGTGCCCTGAAAGAGAATAAGTGTGTGTGTGTGTGTGTGTGTGTGTGTGTGACTCCAGAGAGGGAAGGCCTCTCTGAGGAGGCTGCCTTTGAGTAAGGTGGCCAGATTTTAACATTGGTAAAGTGGGACACCATTGACCACTTGGCCGCCGAAAACCATATATTCCCTTCCCGTTCTCCCGCCGTTCCCTAGCTTGTCGTGCACTCTTTCCAAAAATCGGGACTTTTTTAAAACGCCGTGAGACATGGGACAAATTGTTAAAAATCAGGACTGTCCCGCCAAAAGCAGGACGTCTGGTCACCTTACCTTTAAGATGAGAACAAAAGAAAAGGAAAAAGTCAGGGGGAGGGGAGAGGGAAGAGCTTTTTAGGCAAAGGGAACAATGTGTGCAAAGGCACGGAGGGGGAAAGGGTCTGGCCCAGGACCTGGCGGCAGGCAGCCAGGACGCCCTAGCTTTCATTAAGTAGGATGGGTGCGACATGACCCGGAATGACCTCTGACCTGCGTGTGAGTCCTGGGCTGGGTGCAGGCTCCTGAGCTTCTCCGGGTGCTCACCCCCTCAGCAGCTTTGACTCCAGAGGTGCATCTGCAGCCTGTCCTCGCATCTCTGCCCTTGCACCTGGACATGGCCCTGTGGCTCCTGCCCACTCCCCACCGTCGGGGAGGGAATGGTCCCTCCCCCTCTGAGGGCCCTTGGCGGGGTCTGGAAGTGAAACTGACAAAGACAGAGCACAGGAGAGAAGCACACGCATGTGCTTACGGTGAGTTCACGTGACCTGGGAGCCCTCAGGAGGCATGAAGACCAGTTAGGCCCGAGCGTGTCAGGCCGGCGTGACGTGACGTAGATTGGGCCGTCGTAGGACTGGTGGCTTAGAGAGAGTCGTACCGACTGCAGGGACTTGGCAAGGCTGTTTCTGAGGGTTCTTCTCGGAGTCCCTTTGTCTCCAGAGAGAAGGAAGCCCCTCTGTCCCGGCCCGGGGCGGGCGCCTCTTACAGGGGGTTACAGCCTGTTTCAGGGAGAAGGGCTGGTGGGGATGCCAAGGGACTGCATTTGGGGTAGCGCGTCCTGGGCCCCATCACCGGGCGCCTCCACCTGGTGCAGATCCAGACTCTTGACCCCCCTCATCCTGCTGCCCCCTCGGTGAAAGGCCCCAGGATCCTCAAGGCCAGAAAGCGTGGGATCAACCCCGACCCCCACCTGCCGCCCTCATTCAATGTGGCAGCCAATCCTGTCGGCTCAGAATCCACCTGCTTCCTCCCACCTTGCAGATCCGCCATCCTGGGCTGTGCAGACCCCTCCCAGCGGCCCTGCCGCAGTGCGAGCCCCGCCCAGTTCCCCAGCAGCCAGAGGGACCTGTAGACATGTAGAGCGGATTCTTTCATGCCCTGTAAAGACCCTTCAGGTTTCTCATCGCACTCAGAATAGACCTCGGCCCTCTGGCCTAGGCCCTCACAATCCTCCAGCCTGTTCCGGCCCTCCCTCCCCTCCCCCCCCACCCCCCCCCCCCCCCCCCCCCCCCCCCCACGCAGCCACCGGGCCTCCCACGCCTCCCGCCACTCCAGTCCTGTCCTTCCACCCGGAACCTTCTGCTCCCCTAATTTTGGTCGCTGCGTGGTCTCCACAGAGAGGCGGTTCCTGACAGCCCTCACAGGGCACATCACTGCCTGCGTCAGTGGCCATTGCCCACTCTGGTTCCTCTTCCTCCTCCTCACCCCGACAGCACACACGCTGACTGCGTCTCTCCCCAGGACCGAAGCCCTGGGCGGCAGGGCCCTCTCTGTTTTCCACGGAGCTTCCAGTGCCTACACAGAGCCTGGCACATGGGCTGCAAATACCGAGTGAGTGATGGATGGCCTTGGAACACCAGGGGCTGCTGGGAGGACGGAGACCTTGTTTTGCTCTTTCTGGGGAGACGCCAGCGGGAGTTGCGGGCAGTTGGTTTCTGGAGGTGGAACAGGCCTACTTTGCCTTGTCCCCTCAGGAGCCCATGCCACTGAGGAGGAAACTGGTCTTTGCAAGGCTCCTCAGGCCACAAAAACTAAACAATGCACTGCCCTGGGGGGTAGGCAGGGGGAAGGTCCTTATTGCTGACCCCAGGACAGATCATCTGATATGACCTGGGAACCCCAACACCTGGGGGCCTTCCTGCAGGCCCACAAGGGGGCAGAACCATATCTGCAAGACAAAGACCCCAGAAGCTTATAAAAAGCAAAGCCTCTGTATGTGACTTCATCTGATTTGGAAATTCTCCCGGAGTCCACTAGTCACTGGTGTTAATAAATGGACTCCTCCCTTTCTCTAGGAAGCGTGCTTGGCATTTCTTTGCTCTTCTGTAACACCACGTTCTGTAGGAAACCGTAAAGTCCCACAAATCAAAGTGCAGATGCTGCTGTTTGTGAGGCGAGTCCGCTGTTTAGCCGGGGAGATCGGGAGCTGCTCCAGCCCCTGCCCCAGGAGCAGGAGAGAAGACTCTTCCCTAAATGTGGGTCTAGGCTGCCCTGTGGCGGCCCAGCAGGGTGCCACTTGGAAGTTGAATAACCTGGAAGATTGCCTTGCCTGGGCCCAGAAGCCAGGCCTCATTCATCATCCACTCATCATTCATTCATTCATCATCCACTCATCACTCATTCATCTCCCACTCATCACTCATTCACCACCCAGTCCTCACTCATTCACCACCCAGTCCTCACTCATTCACCATCCACTCATCATTCATTCATTCATCATCCACTCATCACTCATTTATTTCCCACTCATCACTCATTCACCACCCAGTCCTCACTCATTCACCACCCAGTCCTCACTCATTCACCATCCACTCATCATTCATTCATTCATCATCCACTCATCACTCATTCACCATCCAGTTCTCATTCATCATCCACTCATCATTCAGCAAGTCAGTACCGAGCCCCTCCTGTGGCCCAGGCATGGACACCAGGTGGACAAGGCTGACACAGACCCCAAGGGCCAGGATGAACAGTCCCACTGCAGGAGCTGCTTGGGCTCAGGCAGTGGGTGGCCAGGAGGCAAAGAGACCTGGAGGTCTGGGGGGAGGGAGGGTGTGGCATCAGGCAGGGCCTATGAGTGGAGTTTTCGCCTTTGTGAGCCTAAGAGTCACTGCTGCTGGAGGGAATGTCACACCTTTCAGGACTATGGTTTCTTTCCCAAGCATTCAGTAACTCTCTCTAGGCTTGCAGATGTGCATTGGTGCAGGGTGGGGACGTGCGATAGAAGAAGGGTTATAAGATGGGGGTGATGCCAGGCAGCAAATATTAGTGACATGGACACAGGCAGGAGTGACAGGTGGACACCTGAGAAGCCTCCCACCACAGAACACCCAGAGTGAGCCACAAAATACAACTTTTTTCAAATATATGGCTATTTGTGAAATGAATGAACGAGTGAGTGACAGCAAGGACAACCTGAGAGAATCCTGGATGCCTGAGTGCTAAGGGGCTCTGAAGCTGCAGGGAGACCCCAGGACATTTGCACAGACATCTCCATGACCTTGCAGCACTATTGACATTTTGAGCCAGATGATTTCTTATTGAGGCGAGCTGTCCTGTGCATTGCAAATTTGGCAATGACCTTGGCTTCCACCCACTAGATGCCAGTCGAACCCCCTCCTCCACTGCTTGACAGCCAGAAATGCCCCCTGGAGGACAGTGTTGCCCAGGTCCAGAATCAAAAGCCTAGAGAGTTGGGTGTTAAGGGTCCCACAGGGAAGAGGAGGCAGGTGTGGGCGCTGTACAGTGGGGTGTTGCAGTTGACCTCTACAAAAACCCGGGGCTCGCAAAGGCTACCCTCTTTGTGAAGGATAGAGAAAAAATCCATCCATGGCAAAGAGAAAGGATATAAGAATATTTGTCTGTTTCAGTTGTTGCCTTAGGTGGAAAGAATAGCCTTTACATCTGTAACCACAAGCTTGTCCACAAGCGATTTAGGGACAACACGTGCATTACCTGGCATTCCAGGAAATCCCAGGTAGCACCTGGGGCACATGGCAGAGGCAAAAGCAGACTGTGTTTGGAGAACACACCCTCAGCTCCTGCTGTACGGAATGTCCACGTATGGCCTGGCTAAGCCTGGGTCTACTGCACGAAATTACAGCACACACGGGGACACAATCTGCCCCGAGAGAGTACAAACCACAAATGACAGAATTAGACCTTCAACACTTAAAATATTGGAATGATCAGATCCAGCATCCTTTTTTAAAAAAATAGCTTATTTAGAGAAATAAAGATGCCACCAAGAAAACCAGGCAAATAGAAAATGAACAAATAGGCTAGGAACGGATAATGGTAATGTTGAAATTAAAAACCCAATGGACGAGTTAAACAGCAGATTAGATACAGTCGAAGAGACAGCTAGTGAACTGGAAAATAGATTTGAAGAAATCATTAGCCATAATTCAGCACAGAGAAAAACACGAACAAAAGGAAAAACAGACATGGATATAGAATGAGGAGTTTAATAAATGTCAGCTAGGAATCCAGAAGAGATAGTTGAGAGAACTGGGGGAGGCAATATCTGAAGATATTGATTGTTGATTAGGAGTTTTCCAGAAATGATGAAAAAGACAAATGATAAATCCTGGGAAGGAAGTTTGAAGAATTCAAGTAGAGTAAATAGAGAGACCCAGAAATGGTGTATTGAAACAGCAGAAATCCAAAGAGAAGATCGTAAAAGCTGCTGGATAGAGAGTCAGACTACAAATACCTCAGGATGGCTCCCTTGTCCTCGTGATATCTGGAAATTACATAGGGGGGCGCCTCAGGAGAAACGCCAGCATGAGCAGGGGGAGTCCCAACAGTCACTGTTAAAATTGTCTCGTAAGAAACAGTCAGACCCGTGAAGAATTTTTGTGAGTTTATTTGAGCCAAACTGTCGACAATTGTCAGGAAGCAGACTCTCAATGGATTGAGATAACCCTCCGGAGAATGGAGAATGACAGTTTTGCACCTTGTTTTATACATTACACTAAGGAGAGGAGACGTAAGTGAGTTGTGTGAAGTCCAGTGGTGACAGATTAGGGAGGCGGAGAAAGCAAAGGGGAAACCTCTGGGATTGGGTGAAAAGTAAAAGGATAGACACATACATCCTTTCATAGGTGGGTACAGGATAGTGAACAGTCAACAATTAACACCATAAAACCATGAGAGGATTTATGGTCTCTGCCCTGGTGCACTGGTTGTGCCCTGTGGCGTCTGGAAAAAGGGGAGTTACCCAGGTATTACGAAGAACAAGATGGTAGATTGCAAAAGACAATGGACAGGCTCAGTGAAGGTAAAGATGGACCTTTGTCAGGGAAGGTACCGGCTTAGGACATGACTACCCACCACAAACTGCTTTTAAAGTTTAATTTCAGACCATCCTTTGTGGTTATTTTTGGTCTCTGAGTTTGCAAGGCCGCCGTGCAGGCCTTCCCTGAGCTTGCCAGGTTAGCATGTGGCCCCTTTTCATCTACAAAATATTAAAAGAATTACGATCTTAATGTCTCCTGGAGCTGGGCTTGGTGGTTTCATGGCCCAGTGTGTCTGTGTGTATGTGTGTGTGAGTGACACTCAGTAACCTCTGGACAGAGGTGTGCCCCCCAGGCTGGAGGAGGTTCCTTGAGAGGGGAGGGGTCACCTGTGGAGCCCCTGGACACAGGTGGGGGGGCGGGGCAGTGAGCATGAGGCAGTGTGAGAGCTGGGCACCTAGCACGGGCCCTGGGGCCATAGAGGCCTTGGAACTGACCCCCGACCTCCAGTTCTGTTTGGTGGCCACAGTACTCTTGAAGGACTCAGTAGAGCGCTGGGGCCACCTTCCCAACCCACAGAGGCTTCCTGGAGGAGGTGATGGGCTGTAAGAGGAAGCTGAGGATGGTGAGGGGGGAAGGAAAAGCAAGGCTGGGGGTGTAAGGAAACTGGAGGGCAGAGAGAGGCTGAGAGGCGGGCGAGGGGAGACCCAGGGACTGCCCCTTTCTGGATAAGTGCAGCACCCCCACCCCTACACAGACACACACACACACACACACACACACACACACACACCCCCTACTCCATTCTTGCTATGAATTTCTTGCCAAACAAGCTTCATTAATTGTCTAATAACCAGATTAATTAAGAATGCTGAAAATAAACAGCAAGAAGGTAATTTGTTCTTGATTACTGTGTAATTGTGGGAGGATGAACTCATCTGCATATGCAAAGGAGGCTCCAGACACAGCGAATGACAATAGAGAGAAGTAATTGTGCCTCTGACCCAAATCCCAACATCCCTCCCTTCCACCTCCTGCCTCCTCCACCCCTTCCTTAGCCTCCCTCTCTCTTGTTTAAGCATGTTTTTACTGATTTTAAAGAGAGAGGAAGGCAGAGGGAGAGAGAGAGAGAGAAACATCGCCTGCCTCCTGAGCCTCCTGCGCCTGTCCCTACTGGGGATGGGGCCCACAACCTGGCATATACCCCGACCGGGAATTGAACGGGCAACCAGCTGAGCCACAGGAGCCAGGCTCCTTAGCCTCTCTCTCTCTTTTAAATTTTGTTTTATTGCTTTAAGTATTACAAAGATTATTACATATGTCTCCTTTCCGCCCCCCCTTTAATCTTCCCCCGGCCTCCCCTAGCCCCCAGTGTCTTGTGTCCACTGGTTATGCTTACATGCATGCACACAAGTCCTTCAGTTGATCCTTAGCCTCCTCTTGAAAACTGACTGACAGGCAGCCTTCCTCCCCACCCACAGCCAGGCATGGGCCCTCTGCCCCCCAGGCCCTCCTGCCCAGGGTGCCTGCAGCTTTTCCCTCCAAGAGGGACTGGGCCGTCTAGCCTTGGCCCTGCCCGAGAGATTTTGGCAAGGTGCCTCCCCAGCCTCGATTTCCTTAACTGCAAAATGGACTCACAATCAGCTCTCCATAGTCTCTAAGAGGCCTGAACTAAGAGCTAGCGAGGGACCTTTTGTAAATTGAGAGGTGCAGGGCCAAGGCTGGCTGGGCATTCTTTCTTTCTTTCTTTTAAATATATTTTACTAGAGGCCTGGTGCACAAAAATTTGTGCACTCAGGAGGGTCCCTCAGCCTGGCCTGTGCCCTCTAGCAGTCTGGGACCCCTCAGGGGATGTCCACCTGCTGGCTTAGGCCTGCTCCCTGGGGGATTGGACCTAAGCTGGCAGTCAGACATCCCTCTGACAGCCTGGAAGCTCTTGGGGGATGTCCACTTGCTAGCAGGGAGCAGGACTAAGCTGCAGTCCTTAGCGCTGCTGAGAAGGCTGGAGAGACTCCTGCCACCACCACTGTATTGGCAGCCATCAGCCTGGTTTGTGGTTGAGCAGAGCTCCCCCTGTGGGAGTGCACTGACCACCAGGGGGCAGATTCTGCATTGGGCGTCTGCCCCCTGGTGGTCAGTGTGTGTCATAGTTGTGAGGTTCACGGCACAGGAGGAAACTGAGTCAGAGAATCAGGAAGATTGAAGGAAGGGAATTTATTCTGCGCTCTCTGGGCAAAGTCCAGAGGCCCTGGGGAGGGGCCGCTGGAGTCGTGCGGAGGGGGGAGTAGGGGGTGTTTTTTATGCAGCTGTTCCGTGAGGGTGGAGGAGCATGAGTTTTGGGTGTTTCCCGCCCAGGGGTCTTCAGGTTTCCAGGAAGGCTTCGGGGGTTCCCCTGCAGGGGTCTTCACAGCTTCCAGGTTGCTGCCATCTGTCTGGTAGCTGACCTGTTAGGGATGTTAGGGAAGCCCAAATCTGCAACCCCATCTGTTTTGCGGAGGCATGTAACAGCCTTGGACCCCCCTCCAGCCTAACAATAGTGACCAGTCATTCCCAGTGGTTCTGCTGTTAGGGTCAATTTGCATATTACCCTTTTATTATATAGGATTGATTTTTTACAGAGAGGAAGGGAGAGGGATAGAGTTAGAAACATCAATGAGAGAGAAACATCGATCAGCTGCCATCTGAACACCCACTGGGGATGTGCCTGCAACCAAGGTACATGCCCTTGATGGGAATTGAACCTGGGACCCTTCAGTCTATAGGCTGCGCTCTATCCACTGAGCCACACTGGTCAGGGCTGGGCATTCTTTCTTACTGAGCCTAATCGGCTGAGTGCATCTTCAAAGGGCCCTTGGAACCCAGTGGGATTGTGCCCTTCACAGGAAATGGCTTCCCTCTGGGGCCCCAGTTGCTCATTTCTGAGGAAGAGCTGGCCCACTTCTCTGAGCCCTGGGGGCTGGGGAGGAGTAAGGTCCCCAGGTACCTCTCCGCCCCTCACCAAGGCTAAGCTCCTGGGGGTTGGGGGGTGGGGGGCATCCTGTGCCCAGGCATCCCGACTCCCCCAGGGCCTCAGACGCCAAGTTGTTTTCTGATGGCGGCCTCTGTTTCTCCTGAACTCAATTTGCGTTTTCAAAGCAGCTAATAGATGCATTAGAAAATCCATTTCAGTCGGGATTGAGTCTGACTGGAGGAGATCGATGCACAGAGGCCTCTCTTCCCGCCTCCCGGCCTCTGTTCCCCCTCACGTCGCCATGGAGACCAGGAAGCCACCCTGCCTAACTGGCTCTGGCTGGCCTGTTGGGTGGCTCTGCTCCCCAGCATCCTCCCAGTGTCCCCTCCCTCCCCCGCCGCCCCCCCCACCCCCCACCCTACGCTGCCTCTCTTCCCCGCTGTTGTCCACATCCACCACAGAGCTCAGCAAAGGTGAAAACTGGTGTGTGTGTTGGGGAGGGGGGAATAGGGTTTATCCATTAAACTGCACCTCAAACGTTATTTCCACCCACTGTCCACCTGTGGTGATGGTTTAGCTCTTGGAACCCGGTAGCCAGGAGTGTGAGAAGCCCATCGTTAGGGGACTCAGTTGCCCCCCGGGAGGCTGCTTCCCTCCTAAGGCCTAAGGCTGATACTGAGCTTCGGGCAAGATTAGGGGGGAGGAATGAATTTGTGACGGCAGAAGAATGTATTGTCAACCGGTGCTGCTCAGGGCTCACACAGGAGGTAAGGCGCCCCACCAGCGCTGGGGAGCCCCTGCCTGTGATGTGAGCAGAGGAGTGGGCCTTGTCTGCTGGGTACTGTGTCCCGAGCCTGGGGACATTGCATCCAGTGGGTCTTCCCCACATGCCTGTTGAATGCTCGCTCAGCAGTGATGGGAGCTGGCGAACAGGCCAACTGGGCCAGCTCCCATGCTTTCTCCACCACTTACTCACGTTGCTGTCTCCACCGCTTGCCCACGTGGTCTCGGGCATGTTAGCATCGCTGAGCCTCCGTTATCTGTTAACACAAGAAGCATTCAAATCTGTGAAGAACTTTTGTGTCTATTTGAGTCAAACTGTTGACAAATGGTGGGAAGCAGAATCTCCAGGGATTGAGATAACACTCTGGAGAAGGGCGGTTTGCACCTTGTTTGTACATGACAATCAGAGGAGGAGGCATAAGTGGGTTGCATGAAATTATCGGTGACAGATAAGGGAGGCCGGAGAAAGCAAAGGCGGGGGGAGGGAACCTCTGGGATTGGATGAAAAGTAAAATGTCAGGCACACACTTATTTTACTTAGGTGGCTGCCAACAGTCAACAATTAACTCAATGACAATGAGGGGACTTGTGGTCTCTGCAGAGAGGTGCCTGTGCTTTGAGGGGTCCAGAAAAAGGCAAAAGGCAAATTACATTGGCATTCCAACGATTTATTCTAGACTAGAGGCCCAGTGCACAAAATGTGTGCACTTGGAGGGGTCCCTCAGCTCAGCCTGTGCTCTCTCGAAGTCTGGGCCCCTCGGGGGATGTCCATCTGCTTGCTTAGGCCCGCTTCCTGGGGGATTGTGCCTAAGCTGACAGTCAGACATCCCTCTGGCAGCCCGGGAGCCCTCAGGGGATGTCCACTTGCCAGCAGGGAGCAGGCCTAAGCTGCAGTCGGACATCCTCCCACCACCGTTGTCCTAACCACTGTCAGCCTGGCTTGTGGCTGAGCAGAGCTCCCCCTGTGGGAGTGCACTGACCATCAGGGGGCAGCTCCTGCATTGAGTGTCTACCCCCTGGTGGTCAGTGTGTGTCATAGTGACCAGTCATTTCCAGTGGTTCTGCTGTTAGGGTCAATTTGTATATTACTCTTTTATTATATAGGATTTATTATATAGGATGCCAAAAGACAATAGACAGGCTCAGTTACTGCAAAGATTGACCGTTGTCAGGGGAAATACCGGCCTAGGACATGGCTACCCAACATAGCAGCTTTTTAGTTTAAACATAGTTTTAATTTCAGACCATCCTTTGTGGTTACTTTAGGTCTCTGAGTTTGCCAGGCCTCCCTGGGTTGTCAGGTTAGCACGTGGCCCATTTGTGTCCACATATCTTGTTTGTGAAATGGAGACACTAATCTGGCCTCGGAGCTCCATGTGGGATTAAGTGACTCAGTATATAAAGTGGTTAAAACTGGGGTGGTGCACGGTAAGTCCTCCAGTGTCAGCCGTACTCCCCAGACTTGGTGCCGTGGTTTTAAGGGGGAGAGGTCTTCGCCCAGCTCGGCTCCTGTCCCCTGTGTCCGCTGGGAGCAGCCCCAGGCCGAAGCAAATGAGTTTTGTCTTGGAGGTAAAATGACTATTGACCCGTGGCTATAGTCACACATCTCCTTGGCCAGAGCGCCAGGTGGCAAATGTCTCCAGTGTTTTTCCTGCTGCGATCTAGTCTTTGGAGAACAGGACTCATGTGGAGGCAGCCGCTCCTCCCTAGCGAGACCATTGATTTGTGTGGCTCAGCCTGGCATGGCAACAACCCAGTGTGTGTGTGTGTGTGGGGGGGCTGGCTTTGAAGACTCAGGAAGGTGTCAGATGTCAGGGTCTCCCCAGCTGGCCAGCACTCCCCCCACCCCCCCAGCTCTCAGCTCAGCAATGCCCACATGGACCAGGTGTTGGAATGGGCACAGGGTCCCCAGTGGGGCTGTGAGTTGCCGACCTGTGTGAAGGGACATTTAGGCACTCAGTGGCTCCAATGGACTCGGATACTTGCTCTGAGTCCTAGGTCCACGTGGGCAAGCAGTTCACTTCTTGGGCCTCAGCGTTCCTGCCTGTGATGTGGAGAAGTTAACAGCAACCTAAGCAGGATGACTGCTGCCTGAAGATTGCTGCGAGGCTCAGATGAGGCCCTGAGAATGTTCCCAGCTGGTCAGGCCTCCTCTCCCAGCCTGGGGGGCAGAGCTGGGTCTCCCTGCCTGTGTGTCTGCAGAGCCCAGCCCACAGCAGGGCCTCTACAAATGTGGGGGGTGAGGGGGCTTGAAAAACCAGAGGCAGTAGGGAGCCCAGCCTGAACTTACGGGAGAGGTGAAGAGAAACCAGATGTGTCGCCCAGAGGGGAGGCTGGTAGAGAGGGGGTTGGGTCAAGAGGATATTAAAAGTACTGCCTTCACATAAATATGAAGTTGTGCGTCAAAGACTTTAACTTACTATTTAAGTGGGAATCAGTAAGACGTTACAACTGGTTCAGAGGAGAATCCGAGGAACAGATCTAGATTTAGGCCACCCGGAAAGGCATTTACAAATGCAGGAGAAACTGGTCAATAGCCACAGGTCAATAGTCATTTGTACCTCAGGACAAGATTCATTTGCTTAACCAGCAGCTCGGTGCAATTTCCGAAGTTTTAAAAACAGCTTACAGGCGCGGAAAGGCGAGGGCCCTAGAGAATCACATGGTCCAGGGCTATGCAATAGACAGGCCACTTCAAAGTCTTTCAACACTTTCTATGGGTGAGGCAATGAGCGCGGAGCCCAAGGGCAGGGCTAAGGACTCAGCAAAGGCACGCACTTCACCTCCTTCCAACCTCCTAGGCTTGCTAGCCTCCCGGGCCTCCTGGGGCTTTGGGGCCCTCAGAGGAGAGAGCTAGAGCCCCTGTTAGTCTTAGCATCCATAGCTTCTCTTTCTTTTTATTATTTTAAAACTAGAGGCCTGATGCACAAAAATTTGTGCACTTGCTGGGGGAGGGGTCCTTCAGCCAGGCCTGTGCCCTCTGACAGTCTGGGACTCCTCAGGGGATGTCCACCTTCTGGCTTAGGCCCGATCGCCCGGCAGTCAGCCATCTCTCTGGCAGCCTGGGAGCCCTCGAGGGATGTCCACTTGCCAGTGAGGCCAGCAGGCCTAAGCTGCAGTGAGACATCCTTAGTGCTGTCAAGGAGGCAGGAGAGGCTCCCACCACCACCGCTGTACTGACAGCCATCAGCCTGACTTGTGGCTGAGCAGAGCTCCCCGTTGTGGGAGTGCACTGACCACCAGGGACAGCTCCTGCATTGAGTGTCTGCCCCCTGGTGGTCAGTGTATGTCATAGAGACCAGACATTCCCAGTGGTTCTGCTGTTAGGGTCAATTTGCATATTACCTTTTTATTATATAGGACTAGGAGCCTGGTGCACAAAAATTTGTGCACTAGGGGGGGGGGGTCCTCAGCTTGGTCTACACCCTCTCCACTTGGGGAACCCTCGGTGCTGCTGGCTCCTAACCGCTCACCTGCCTGCTGGTCCCAGCACTGAGGGGGGCTCAGAGCCACTGGGCCCTCCAGGCGGCCCCAGCGTTAAGGTGGGCTCAGAGCTGCTGAGGGGCTGGGCACCCTCCAGGCCTGTCCCGGGCTGCTGAGGTCCCAGCGGCCCCAGCACCAAGGCAGGATCAGAGTCCTCCATGTTGTTTCTTTGGTAGCTTGTCTCCTGTCTCTGTTGAGTTGTATTCCATTGAATGATTACACCACAACTTGTCTGTTCTTCCTCTTTTTCATGCGCTTTTACATTCTTTCCCGTTTTGGGTTGTTCTGAATACAGCTGCTATGTACATTCTTACTATGTCTTCTTGCAAACATCTATTTTGATGTATTTTTCTAGAATAAATGCCTAGGAATTGCTGGGTCATTGGTTAGGGACGTGGAGTGAAGTGGTTTTCGGAGAGCTGTAGCGAAGTGCATCCCCCCCCAGCAGTGTGTGTCCCAGTCGTTCCACTCCATCACCAACGCGGTGCGACCAGACGACCTTCATTTTAGCCATTCTAGTGGGTGTGTGTCATTTGGGTTTGAATTTGCATTTTTTCTGTAGCTTATTGACTCTCTGGATGTCTTCTTTGTGAAGTGGCAGATAAAGCTTTGGGCCATTTTCAATGGGGTGTTTGCCTTTTTCTTTTTGATTTGCAGGGATAGCCTTGTGTTCCATGGATGAGTTCTGGGTGGGACATATGAAGGGGCAGATAGCTTCTTCCGCTCCTGGCCTGCCCTCTCACTGTCTGAAGGACTGCTTTCTAAAGAGCAGAAGTTTTAAATTTCAGTGACATCCAGCGTTTCCTTGATGGTAGTGGTTTTCGGTGTTATGTTGAAGAAATCTGTCTATGCCAAGGTCATGAAAGCATTCTCTTCTATTTCTGTCTAGAGGCTTTACTGTTTTGCTTTCCACATTAAGATCTATGAGCCACTTGGAATTAGTTTTTGTTTCTAGGGTGAGGTAGGAGTCAAGCTTCAGTTCTTTCTCTATGATCCAATTGGTCCAACTGGCCCAGCACCATTTACTGAAAAGAGAATCGTTTCTCTCCTGAACGGTACTGGAGTCTTTGTCATAAATCAATTGACCGTGTGCATGTAGGGCTATTTTTGGACTCTCTATTCTTTTAGATGGTCTATTTGTCTACCCTTCCATCAAGGGTCTTAATGCTGTAGCTTTACTTGGACTTCGCGTAGAAGGTTTTAAAAGCGGATACTTTAGTTCATTTGTCTTTGTTCTTCATCATTGTCTTGACTATTTTAGGTCTTTTGTATTTTCATATATTTTTAGAATAGACTTGAAAAATTTTAAAAAAATATATTTTATTGATTTTTTTTTTACAGACAGGAAGGGAGACGGATAAAGAGTTAGAGACATTGATGAGAGAGAAGCATTGATCAGCTGCCTCCTGCACACTCCTATTGGGGATGTGCCCGCAACCAGAATCAAACCTGGGACCCTTCAGTCCGAAGGCCGACACTCTATCCACCGAGCCAAGTCAGCTAGGGCAACTTGTCAATTTTCACAAAAAAGCTGCTGGGACTTGGATTGGGATTGTATTGACTCTACAGGTCATTTGGGGGCGGACTGACACTCTACCATATTGGGTCTTCCGGGCCAGGGAAACCACATATCCTCCATTTGTGAACATCTGCCTTCATTTCTCCTCACGCCCTGGCTTCTCTTCAGCCCTGCTGTATTCTGGCATTTGGTGGGAATTAATTTCCTTCCCTTAACTGCTGTTGTTTGAAGGGAGTTTGTTGTCTGGCTGCAGTTCTTCTAAAGGTCACCTAGGGATGAGTCCCCGAAGGAGGGAGGGGGCAGGTAAAGAGAGCTAAGGAGGGAAGGGGAGCAAGCAGGACTCCAGCCATGGTCCCGACCACAGAGCACCCTGTCTGAAGAAAATCTGCTCTGTGGAAGGAGAGCTCTGAGCTTGGCAATTTCGCAGAGCAATCAGTCATTTAACCTCAGTTTTCCTGTCTCTGAAGTGGGCGTGTGGGCCCAGTTTGGAAGAGCAGTTTTGAGGAGTGGCGAACATATATTGCAAGGCTCAATAAATGATATTGGTGTTTGCTTTTGTTCTAAAGAGAAGTCTGATGCCAACAATATAGACACAGACATGGAAAGGACCAGGCTCATGCCCACCTCCCTGCCAGGCATGCTTTTTCCCCTTGAAGGGCAAACTGAAAGTGCACCTTAGTAATCAAAGAGGTGGAGAGGGAGAGAGGATACCCACCCAGGAAGGCTGAATAGACTATGGAGAGCTGCCCCAAGTGTCTTGCCGACTTTAAA
>PVJC01013648.1:0-37600 GCA_004026665.1 Murina feae
CCGAGTGCACAAATTTTTGTGCACCGGGCCCCTAGTAGTACTATAAAATTAAAATACAAAATATTTTAATACTGGAGACCTGGTGCATGAAATTCCTGTACTGAAGAGGGGATCCCTCAGCCTGGCCTGCTCCCTCTCAGTCCGGGAGCCCTCAGGGGCGGGAGGCGATCAATGGAAGGGAATGCCCCATCACACCTCTGCTGTTGCCACTGGCAGCAGCACAAACCTCAGCCAGCCCTGGTTATCTGAGCCTTGGGCAGCCCCGGGCGGGTGGGCAGCTGCCATCTGAGGCTTGCCTGTGCCTTGGGCTGGCCCTGGGTGGCTGAGGGGACTGTGGAGGCAGGCCCAGCCTCCCCATTCCCCATGAGGAGCGAGCCTCAGCTTTCAGTCAGACATCCTTAGCGCTGCTACGGAGGCGGGAGAGGCTCCTGCCACCGCTGCTGTGCTAGCCAGCCATGCACTCGGTTACTGGCTGAGCGGTGCTCCCCTGTGGGAGTGCACTGACCCCCTGCATTGAGCATCTGCCCTCTGGTGGTCAGTGTGTGTCATAGTGACCAGTCATTCCCAGTCGTTCTGTTGTTAGGGCCAATTTGCATATTACCCTTTTATTATATAGTATAGAGGCCTGATGCAGGGGTGGGGGCTGGCTGGTTTCCGCTGAAGGGTGTCCTAGATAAGGGTGGGGGTCATGCTGGGGTTCCTGGCCAGCCTGGGTGAGTGGTTGATGGCTGTTTGCAGGCTGGCCACAGCCCCTTCAGGGTGGGAGTTTCTGGTGAGGTGTCTGACCAGCCTGGATGAGGGGCTGATGTCTGTTTGCAGGCTGGCCAAGCCCCCCAGCAGGCACCCTCACCCCATGAGGGTGGGGCCATTCTGGGTGAGAGGTTGATGGCTGTTTGCAGGCTGGCCACGGCCCCCAGCGACCCCAAGCTCCCAGCGAGGCTGGCTGGAAGCAGGTGTCTGGGATTTATTTAACTTCTATAATTGAAACTTTGTTGCCTTGAGCAGAGGCCACAGCTGGCCAAGGCAGGCAGGAAGCTTAGCTTCTTCCATCGCCAGGGCAACCAAGCCTCCTGTTTGCTCTAGCTCTGTGGCTGCCGGCCGCCATCTTGGTTGGGTTAATTTGCATATAGTCACTGATTGGCTGGTGGGTGTGGCTTGGGATGTAGTAGAGTGACACAATTAGCATATTACTTTTATTAGATGAAACTGCTATTCACCCTTTCTCTAATAGAAGTGTCAGAGATGAAAAAAATTAGTAACATGTATATGAAAATAATATATAACTTCATTAATATTCTGTCGACAACTTTGCTTTCTTACAGCTTCAGAGGCACATTGTGCCAATAGCAGGTCTTCAGACACATTCTATCGACGATGTCGCTTTCTTTCAGTGTCAGAAGTACATTGTGCCAATAGTTGGGTCTTCAGATACATTATGGTATCACATGCAATTGGTGCCAGTGAGAGCTTTATATGTATCGCGCCTGCGTGAGTCATTTATTTTTAAATTGCCAGTGCATGACATATGTATTGGCTGGCTGGCCAGTAATCAGTCAGTCACTTAGCTATATATCTTAACTAAGAAAAGCGTAATATTAAAATTAACCGTTTCTTCGGGACAGCCTAAGCCACGCCCACCAGCCAATCAGGGCGGGAACGAGCTGGCGGGACCCCGCAGCCCCCTCCTGGGAGGCTGATGGGGTGGCCAGCGCCACCTGATCGGCTTCCCAGGCGGAGAAGCCTTTGGGGGGGCGGGGACGAGCCGGCGGGACCCCGCGGCCCCCTCCTGGAAGGCCGATGAGGTGGCCAGCGCCACTCCATGGGCTTCCCAGGCGGAGAAGCCTGGGGGGTGGGGGGACGGGACTAGCCGGGGGACCCCAAGGCTCCTTCCTGGGAAGACTGTGGTGTGGCCAGCGCTACCCCATCGCTTCCCAGGCGGATGGCCCGGAGTGTCAGTGGGAGCTGTGGCCAGCCTGAAAACTGCCCTTAGCCCCTCACCCAGGCTTGCCATACCCCCTGGGGTGAGGGTCTCCACTGGGGAGCTTGACCAGCCTGCAAACAGACATTGGCCCCTCACCCAGGCTGGCCAGGCACACCAGCAGGTGGACATCCCCAGAGGGGTCCCAAACTGTGAGAGGGCACAGGCCAGGCTGAGGAAACACCCCCCCCCCCACCACCCCAGTGCACAAATTTTTGTGCACTGGGCCCCTAGTATATATATAGACCAGAGGCCCAGTGCACAAAAATTTGTGCACTTAAGGGTGTGGGGGTCCCTCAGCCCATCCTGTGCCCTCTTACAGTCTGGTACCTCTCAGGGCATGTCCACTTGCTGGCTTAGTTGGACAAATTTAGCACTGCTGAGGAGGTGGGAGAGGCTCCCGCCACCACCGCTGTGCTGGCAGCCGTCAGCCTGGCTTGTGGCTGAGCAAAGCACCCCCTGTGGGAGCACACTGACCAGTCATTCTGCTGTTAGGGTCAATTTGCATATTACCCTTTTATTATATAGGATTTCTAATAACATAAGATAATTAGTGTTATTGTTTTTAAAATGAATTTACTAACTTTTTAAACATTCTCAGTTTTAATTTCTAATGTGGTAAATGTTACTAGGTATAATCCATATAAACAAAAGCTTTTGGAGGTACTCAATCTCTAAAACTGAAGAGGTCTCACAAAGCGAAAACCATTGAGAACCTTAGCTATTAAGGCAATTATGAGAAACCAAAATTCTATGGTAAAGGTCCCATACATGAACAGCTCTGACCCCAGAATAATTTTATCAATTTATATCTCTCCCCGCCCATAATACAGACACCCTCAGGTTATGTTGGACTTGATATAAGTCGTTTCATGGTTACGTTGCCATCTCCCATTTATTTAAAGAAAAGTTCCGTCATTTTGATGTGTGTACATAAGTGCTCTGTGTTTTTTATTATTTATTTACCACAAGTAAAGGTCAGGAATTATCTTTCTTTAAAATTTTTTTTTTTTACTGTTTCACTTCATTACTGCTGTGTATGTGCTCCATGTGAGTGACATAGGTGCTTATGTAGGTGGGTTCCAACTTATGGCAAAAATCGTATAACATCGCACACTAATAATGGATTTCTGACGTAACCCAAGGATAACATCTGGAATAACATCTTTCTGGAAATGTAAAGCATGAGATTTCAATTCAAATTTTGGTAAGATTTTAATTTTGGGAAGGAAGAAACCAGTCTAGTATAGCAAAATCTACTTTCTACTTTTGAAATTCTTCTTCAACCTCAGATAGAGGACCAGCATTACAATCTGCCTACATATGGGCAGGGTGAATTAAAAAGATTCTGTGAAGAGAGTTAACAAAGCAGGTTTAAGATTGCTATCCTTTGAGAGGCCTGCTTACAAGGTTGTCCCTTGGGATATTGGATTTTGGGAGAGTTTCCACCATTCCCTAAATGATGAGTGGCTCTCTCTATGTAAGCTGTTTGCTCAAAATATATGGCTTATGCTGAAAATGTTGCTTTCCTTCTGGAATTCTGGTACATGTTAGGCAGAGGGTGTCTACATGACTAGCACCCAATAAAAAACTATGGCATTGAGAGAGAACCTAATGAATTCTTTGGTAGACAGCATTTCAAACAGATTGTCACAAGTCATTGCTGGAGGAATTCAGTGGAAGAGGATTCTGGGAAGCTTTTGCCTGGCTTTCTCTGACTTTGTCACAGATGACTTCCCCTTAGCTGATTTAGCTTTGTGTCCTTTTACACATCCAATGTAATAAAGGAAGTAAATTGTCACTAATTATCTGAAACTCTCACTTCTCTGATGCTTTGGCACGAACTCCAGGTAAGCTTCGGTTTTAACAACAACACAAACCTTGATTAGTGTCCTCAGCAGAAAGAACAATGAATAGAGTAAATGAAAAACAAGAATCTGAAAAGACAATCAACTTTCTGTTGCTTAACCATGCACAAGTGTATCCTGCCAATGCATGAGTTGGTTCACTTACCTTGGGAGAAATACTGGTTTCCGAGCCAGATGCTCACGAAGCTCAGGAGAGGTAGTATCAGAATTCATGTATCGCTCCACATAGTCTGACCAGCGCTAGGATTATAAACACAAAACAGGAGTGGGGAGAGAGCAAAAACCTGAGCTCTGTCCTCCCTATCAGCAAATTATATGACTAAAATGTCTAAATTTCCTAAAATTTCAAGATAAAAAAAATATGTTCCCATAATGACATGCTTGTTACTTGGTATTGAAACACAGCTTTGAAAGTCCGTTAGATCAGCTATTTTCAACCATTTTCATTCACGGCACACATAAACTAATTACTAAGATTCTGTGGCACATGCCCTGGCAGGGTGAGTGGGTTGGAGCATCATCCTGTATACGAAAAAGTTGTGGGTTCACTTTCTGATTCAGCACATATAGGAGGCAACCAATCAATGTTTCTCTCACATCAAAGTTTCGCTCTCTTTATATCTGCCCCCCCTTCCCAAAATAAAAAAATATATCCTCAGGTGAGAATTAAAATAAAAAAATAAAAGTTACAATTCTGTGGCACACCAAACAATGTATTTTTTGCCAATATGACAAAAAAATTAGGTATAATTTTGATTCACTCATACTAGATAGCTATTGTTATATTGGCTGTCATTTTTTTATTTGACAATAAAGGGAGAGGTTAGTACTCCTAACTAAATAGGTATTGCATGTTTTAGAAATTTTTGTGGCAAACCAGTTGAAAGTCACTGCATTAGATAGCAAAACCCAGTTTCTCCGAGATACTTAAAAGTTACCAGAAGTCATAAATATGTATCAGATGGTTTATTCACAAGTTTTATTTCCTCACAGAGCATTTTTGTTAAATAAAATATTACTGGCAAATGTTTAAAAATCAGTATCTTTCACATTAAAATCTGGACTTCTGGCATCTTTAAAAAAAAAATTAATGATTTGGCAACCATAAGCCAATATTCCCACAAAACATCAGTCTCCCTTCCATATTCCCCCAACATCATACATGTGGCTTACATCTCGTTAATATTACCAGTTAGACCCAGGTATGACAACCAACTTACTCTGTCTACTCTGTGGAGGTTGAGAACTCCTAGCTTCATCTAACCCAATAAAAAGTAAACAAGACACAAAAAATCAAGATGAAACAGGGCAGATGCCACTTCATTTGTTGTTTCTTACACTTTAGGACTAAAACAGGAAAGGTGCCAACCATGAAGTTTCCTCAGAGGAGATGGCTTTACTGAGAGTAACTAAGATTGCCATCAACCCCAAATAGCTACCTCCAGATAGCCCTTCTCTTCAGCTGAAGATATGGCTGAAATGATCTGTTCTTTAAAGAGCATCAGGTTCTGATCCTTAAGCAGACCTATGGCTGTCTTGGCCTTCTAGAAGACAATGAGGAGTCTCAAAGGACATGATCACTCCCTCAGCAAAGCTTCTGCAATATACTTGTCATACCTCTGCTTCTACAGGGTCATCTGAGTTCTCCTCTTCTGTGTCCAAAAGCTCAATAGTCAGCTGAACCTGGCCTTGGCTCTGAATGAACATAAGCTGCAAATAAGAAACCTGAGTGTAAACAAAAGACCGTCTCCAAAGCTATAACCTAGCTTCTTAAGGGTTGAGAAGCAATAAAGTCATACAACTCTGTTCCAATGGAAGAAATGAGGAAGACAAAAACTTAGGAGGCAGATGATTAAAAAGGCAAAAGTTTAATCTTGCTATCAGCAAAATGAAATGTTAGTGCAAAAAAGCACCATTTTGTATTTCATACTTCTTAGCTAGAGTAATCAATGTCAATAAGAGTGCTTTAAAGCTAGAATTATACAACGTCAAAGCCATTTCACTTAATAATCCCATTTCTAGGACTTAACACAAAGATGTAAACAAGTCTACAGTATTCTATATAATCCTATATAATAAAGAGGGAATATGCAAATTGACTATCACTCTAGTCAATTTGCACCCACAGCTGAGGCTAAGTTCCCATAACGAGCCTTAAGGAGCAATGAGCAGGGACCTGAGGCTGCATGCCCACCCACCTCCTGCATGGGGCTTGACAGGGGACCTCAGGTCGTGCCTTCCACCCGCAGGGCTTGACAGGAGACCTCAAGGTGCTCCCTCCCGCCCTGGCACCAGGCCAAAGGAACTCAGGCTGCACCCTCTTCCCTGGTGCCAGGCCGGGGGACCTCTGCCATGCCCCCACCCAGTGGGACTTGACGGGGGCCCTCAAGGTGTGCCCTCCGCCCTGGTGCTGGGCCAGGGGACCTCAGGCCATGCCCCACACCTCAGCACCAAGCCAGGGGACCTCAGGCTGTACCCCCTGCCCTGGCGCCAGGCTGGGGGAATCACAGGCCACTCCCTCCACCCAGCAGGGCTTGATGGGGGACCTCAGGCCGTGCCCCTCTGCCCTGGCACCCAGAGGACCTGAGGCTGCACACCCTCCCCCTCTGGCAGGGCTTGGCAGGGTGGGACGGGCCAGGTCTGGATCTAGCCCAATGAAGGGGGGCCATCCAGGTTTGGGTCTTGAGAGATTTTGAGGTGCACGTGGGTGGTTGAAGACTTGACTCTGAGTTCCATGGTGCACCCCAGACTCTGACAGGAGGCAGATTTTCATATATATTTTACTAATTTTCTTTAATCTCTGGCACTTCTATTATAGAGCAAGGGCAAATAGCAATATTAAAATACTAGGGGCCCGGTGCACGAAATTCGTGCACGGGGGGAGGGTGGGGTCCCTCAGCCCAGCCTGCCCCCTCTCACAGTCTGGAACCCCTCAGAGGATGTCCTATGATGGCCTCAGTCTGCCAGGCGCCTTGTGTGTGTGTGTGTTGCCACTGGGGACCTGCCCCCAGCTGCATCTGAGGCTCGGAGCAGTCCTCCTGTGTGTGTCTACCTGCTGGGGGCCTGCCCCCAGGATTGGAGCAGGCACCCCCTCTATGTTGATCTCTCAGACTCTTGCCCTCCCCTGCATGTTGTTATCTTTTTTGAGCTGTGGCCAGGGCTGGGTGCTGCCTGCCACCCAAGCTTGCCTACTGCCCATCTTCCTCTAGCCACCAGAATGCAGGGAAAACCCCGCCTCGTGGTCAGGCCAGCCTTTTCCTGCTCCCTGATCCCTGTAAGGGACCTGGGGAGCCGCCAAGCAGGCCGCCGACTCTTTCCCACTCCCTGGTGCCGCCAAGGGGTCTGGGAAGCCACAAAGCAGGACCCCGGCCCCTGCAGCCTTGCTTTCCTGCTCCCTGGTGCCCCGCAAAGGGCCTGGGCAGCTACCAAGCAGGCCGACCCCCCGCCGCCTCTTTCTCACTCACCGGTACCCTGCTGCCTTGCTTTCCCGCTCCCCGGTCACCTGCAAGGGGTCTGGGAAGCCCACCAAGCAGGCTGCTGACCCCCCGCCGCCTTTTTCCCATTCCCCAATGCCCCTCAAAGGGCCTGGGCAGCCGGCAAACAGGCCGCCGCCTCTTTCCCGCTCCCCGGTGCCCTGCAAAGGGCCTGGGGAGCTGCCAAGCAGGCCGCCAACCCTGCTGCCTCTTTCCCACTCATGGGTCCTGGGTCCTGCACTGTTCCGTCCTGTAGCCACTCTGTGCACTCGGGAGGCCCCTCAGCCCAGCCTATGTCCTCTCACAGTCTGGGACCCTTCTGGGGATGTCTACCTGCTGGCGTGCCTGACCAGCCTGGGTGACAGGCTGATGGCTATCTGCAGTCTGGCCAAGTCCCCCAGGAACGTCCCTCACCCCATTGGGTTGTGGCCAGCGTGGGTGATGGGCTGATTGGCGCTTTCAGGCTTTAAGGCTGCCCACAGCTCCCATTGACCCAATGTCCCAGCAAGGCTGGCTGGACGCAGGTTTCTGGGGTTTGTTTATCTTCTATAATTGATACACTGTTCCTTTAAGCCGGCCTACTAAGGAAGCCTCCTCTCTGCTTCACTTCTCCGTGTCTATAATGACACAATGTTACTTAGTGGTGAGGCCAGCCCTGCTGTTTCCTTCAGCTCCCGAGGACTCTATGATTGTTATTTTGTTTCAAACATGCGTTTTGCTTGAGCCAGATTGTTATTTTGTTTCAAACATGTGTTTTGTTTAAGCGGAGCGGGCGGCAGTTTTACTTTCACTCCTGTTGCAATGGAAGCTGCCATTTACTCAGGTCCATGAATGGCAGCCTCCATGTTGTCTGGGCTAATTTGCATACAGTCGCTCTGATTGACTGGTGGGTGTGGCTTATCCCGTACTGGAGAAACGGTTAATTTCAATATTACGCTTCTATTAGTTAAGATTTCCTTTAATTAACCCCCTTTTAATGTGCACGAATTTCGTGCACCGGGCCCCTAGTCTAGATAATAAAAGCCCAATATGCTAAGTGTCTGGTTGACTGGTCAACCAATCTAAGCGTAATATGCTAATGATATGCTAAAGGCCACTCAACTACTTGCTATCATAAGGTGACCAGACGTCCCGCTTTTGGCGGGACAGTCCCAATTTTTAATAGTTTGTCCTGCATCCTGCGGCGTTTTATAAAAGTCCTGATTGCTCTTTGTAATATGTTAAGTAATAAAAAAAAGACACCCCCCCCCCCGCCCCCGTCACTGGTGTACCGCTTTAAATCTGGTCACCTTACGCTATCACATACACTGACTACCAGGGGGCAGATGCTCCAACGGGCAGGTTAGCTTACTGCTGGGGTCCGGCCAATCGGGACTGAGTGAGAGGGGCTGGACATGCTCTGGAGCCCTCCCTCAGTCCCTCCCTGGCTGGCCGACCTCCCACGTTTCTTCCTGGCCCTGATTGTGCACCCACTGGGGTTCCTTGGCCTGGCAATTCAGGACCCTTCAAGGAATGTAGGAGAGCCAGTTTCAGCCCCATCCTGCAGGCCAGGCTGAGGGACCCCACTGGTGCATGAATTCATACACTGGCCCTCTAGTTTTAAAAAAGAAGGAAACTTCTCAAACCAAAGTGAAGATAAAAACATGAACACAACTGAGGAGCAACTGCATTTCCACTGGAATAAAGATTACCCGAGGTATCACACATACCATGGGGGTAAGGAACACAAAGCACTAAGAAGTATTAAGAAGTGATCTGCTATAATAGTAACAGTCATATTGGAAGTTCTTCTAAAGCAAGTCATGAGTTGCACAAAAGAAGTATCAACTGATGGCACACTGATCTCCCCTTTCAAAACTCTTAGGACTCTCACTGTCCTTATCCTAAGGGATGGCTGCAGGCAAGGTCATGATTCAAATCACATGGAAATCAGCATTTAAAAGGAAGCTTGAAAATAATTTATTCCAACTTCCTTGGTTTACACAGAAAAAAAAAACCCCTAAAATTCAGAGAGTCAATAAGCAGGACTAGAAGCCAGCTATGGTTCCTGATTTGTTCTGGAGAAGCGTTAGAAATTCTTATCTGTTAGTAAAATTCAAAACATGACAAGAACATAATCTATACACAAACACAAAGTTACTTCTAAAATAGATGTGAAAACCCCCCAAAAAACTGCCTCTGGAATATGCTAAACCTCTCTGTCACTAGGATGATCTAGAGTATCTAGATTAGTCCTATTACTCTAGGTAGTCTACTCTCTACATGTTTAAAATTGAACTCAATTTCATCCCAAAAACTCCTCCACCTGTATCCTGTCTTGCTAGGCCCTTCCCCATGTGTTCACCCAGCTCCCTCACCTCTGTAACCACTCTCCAAGCCTTAACTAGCTTCATTATTAGTCTGCTCACACCTATCACCCAAACTCGGTTAACTGCCTCCGGGAGTAAACTTGCCTCTGATTAGTCCGTTATCTTCTTACTTAGTGCTACCAAACTGTCTTCCTGAAAATTCAAATCCAGTGGGATATTTAGTCCTTAATGCCTCACTGCTCATCAACCACAAGAAAATCCAAACCATTTACTAAAGATCCTCTACCACTTGGACCCCCTCTGTCTACATGCCTCTTCCACCAATATCCTCTCTATACTTCATTTACTCAACACACAGTCACTGAATGTTACCACTTATCAGACAGGATATATGGTAATTGGGAACATGGTTCCATGCTACAACTCTCCCTCTCACCCTGTGGGAATAATAGTGAGTTCTGTCTGTAAGCAGACTGTGAGACCTTGGGAACCTGGCTAGCAACTCAGTCTAAGAAAAGTCAAAGAGAAATGGCTTCCAGATATCAGCCTGGATTGTAAACAGCTAGTGTTTCGATTTCACAAATCTTGTACATATGCTCCTCCCCCTTGTATGCCCTGTTTCTCTGTTTTCTATACTCTATAAAACCTGTGTTGGGAAAGTCTGAGTGGTGGCAAAACAATAGCACTGACCAGCTACTCCCATTGGGACTGCATGGGACAGCCACCACCAGTGCGCAAGTAAGTCCTAATAAACCCATGTCTTTCACAGCTAACCATTTCTTTGGAATCCACAAACAATACCTGAGATTTTCTGGGATCTCAGCACTTTGCATAACACAGAGGCATGCTAAAAAGAGAATATAATTTCTTCTTTGGAGAAGATTAATTTAGTAAAGTAAATAAGAATAAAAGCAGCTATATTTAAGTTACAACTAAGTGACCACAAAGGTACTATTTTAGAGACATGAACAATATGCTGTGAAATAAATAATTCCTCTTTAGTGAGCTGAGAAAGATTTCACGCTTCACTGAAGTGACCCTCAGCTGGGCACTGAAGGATACAGAAGATCAATCAATTTCAGAGAAATTATGACAGAGACAACTGTATTTTAATAAGTACATAAAAAGAACTACACCCTCCTCCCTCCAAATGGTGAACTGTATGAATACGCAATACATAGTAGGGGAATAGTAGGAAACAGGGAAATGTGAATTTAAATAATTAAGAACAATAAAAGAAGTTTGATAAACCAATTGACCAAAGAAATCAATGCTCTTATGCAAGTGTATACTAGTACAGCCTAACATCTTGGAGAGTGAAATGGCAATATCCATTAAAATAAAAAATCTAAAACATGTATCACTTTGACCAAGTAATTTCACTTTTTTGTCTCTACCCTAGGTAAATACTAACACATGCACACAAGAATACAAGTACAAGAAAATGCTGTTCAATGTAGCCCTATTTGAGATAGTTAAAACAAACAAACAAAAAAACCACACAAAAACAGTTTAAATGTTCACCCATAAGAGAATGATTTTTTTAAAAATATTATACATTTATACTATTAAGTATGATACAGCAGTTGAAAAAAACTGAGCTGGATCTACATAAACCAGAATAGAGCAATTCTAAGACAAAGTGAAAAAAGCAGGATATAGAATATGCACAGTCTAATATTTGTTTCTACATATACAAACACCTGTATGTAAATGCACAGAAAAGGGTCTGAATGAACACAGAGAGCTAAAAAGCCTGAATGTAGAATGTACGTAGGAAAAATAAAGGGAGAGGAGGCTGAAGGTGGGTGGAGAGTGGCATCAGAGGGTTTAAAGGGCTGCTTATGTTTAGCTTACTGCTTGCTAACATATTAAATTTTATTCTCTATGTACTAGTAAACATTTTAAAGGAGAGGATCACTATAGTGACACAATTTTCCTGGCTACAAAGCCTTTCTTCCTGCTATTCTCCCTGATAATTATTCTTATCTACAGGGCGAATCTGTCCATTACTTCATAAGGCTCTGGCCACAATTTAATATCCTGTTTAACTCTTTAATATATATATATATATATATATATATATATATATATATATATATGTATTTTTTTTTTTTTAAATATACTTCATTGATTTTTTTACAGAAAGGGAGAGGGATAGAGAGTAAGAAACATCAATGAGAGAGAAACATCTATCAGCTGCCTCCTGCACACCTACTGGAGATGTGCCCGCAACTAAGGTGCATGCCCTTGACCGGAATTGAACCTGGGACCCTTCAGTGCAGGCCGACGCTCTATCTACTGAGCGAAAACGGTTAGGGCTCCTGTTTAACTCTTAATGGGTGGGGAGGCTAATTCTGTTTCACCATCAAAACTAACACACAGCAAGCTCATAACAAACATTTATAGATTTAAACCCTGAAAAGCTTAGGGAATCTCTTCTGTAGTGGGAGGTCCTCAGGTATTAGAACATCAAATCTGAGGACTGAACTGAAAAACTTGCTTTCAGTTCTTTGATTCTAAATTAACAAACATTACTAGTACTGAATTAGAAATGAAAACTTAAAATAGAAGCAGACAACAAAGTAAAACATTTAGGGTCAGATCATTAAACTATATGGAACATACCCAAATAGATCAAACTTGTTACTTGGCTTTCTTCCCTGTTCAGCCAATCACAAACTTTACTCTGGGTCACCTGACCCTGCCCTTCTGGTGTGTAAATACATACAGGCTTTGCTCAACTATACACATTTATTACATAGCTGCAATCATAATACACATACTTTTGTATCTTTTTATTTGCTTCAATATTTTTATAACTTATAATTAATTTTATGGGTTGCAAAAATATGCCATCCAAGTATTTATACAATAGAGTACCATTAACCACTTCCATAGGAGGTTGGACATTTAGGCTGTTTCCAGCGATATACTTTTCAAATCGCCTATTATAATGATGGAAAACTGGAAACAACCTCAGGTGGTCAAATAAGGCAGGCATGAAATATCAAATAGTCATAAAAAGATGCTGAAGACTTACAGGTGTTGCTAATTGCACAAAACAACTTACAAATATATCTAATATAATAAAAGATTATTATTAAAATTGACCATTTCTACGGGATGCATAAGCAACGCCCACCAGCCAATCAGAGAGGCTGTATGCAAATTAACCCAGCCAAGATGAAGGCTGGCAGTCACATAGCTGGAGTAAGCAGGAGGCTTCTGTTGCACCAGGAGTAAACTGTCTGCCGGCCGGCTGGGCTTCTCTCAGCTCAGGCAACATATTTGCAACATTCTTTCAATTATAGAAGCCAAAGAGCTGAAGCAGACAGGAGGCTTCCTTACCTGCCTAGGCCTCGGCTTAAAGGAACAGTGTATCAAGAAGATAAATAAACCCCAGAAACCTGCTTCCAGCCAGCCTTGCTGGGACATTGGGTCAATGGGAGCTGTGGGCAGCCTGAAAACAGCCCTCAGCCCTGCACCCAAGCTGGCCACACACCAATGGGGTGAGGGACTCCACTGGGGGGCTTGGCCAGCCTGCAAACAGCCATCAGCCCCTCACCCAGGCTGGCCAGGCACCCCAGTAGGGACCCAAAACCTGAAGGGGCTGTGGGCAGCCTGAAAATGGCCTTTAGCCCATCACCCAGGCTGGCCACACCCCAATCAGCCCCTCACTCAAGCTGGCCAAGCACGCCAGCAGGTGGACATCCCCAGAAGGGTCCCAGACTGCTATATATATGTGTGTATATATACACATACACACACACACACACTAGGGGCCCGGTGCACAAAAATTTGTGCACTGGGGGGGGGAGGGGTCCCCTCAGCCCAGCCTGTGCCTTCTCCCAGTCTGGGACCCCTCAGGGAATGTCCACCTGCTGGCTTAGGCCCGCTCCCCGGGGGATTGGGCCTAAGTGGGCAGTCATACATCCCTCTGGCAGCCCAGGAGCCCTTGGGGGATGTCCATTTGCCAGCGGGGAGCAGGCCTAAGCTGCAGTTGGAGATCATTAGTGCTGCTGAGGAGGCGGGAGAGGCGTCCACCACCACTACTGTATTGGCAGCCATCAGCCTGGTTTGTAGCTGAGCAGAGCTCCCCCTGTGGGACACACTGACCACCAGGAGCAGCTCCTGCATTGAGCGTCTGCCCCCTAGTGGTCAGTGTGTATCATAGTGACCAGTTATTCCCAGTTCTGCTATTAGGGTCAATTTGCATATTACCCCTTTATTATATAGGAGATATATATATATAAAATTCTAGAAATGTAATCAATGATTATTTGATTATTTCTGGGAAGAATTGTAGCCAATTTTTCTTTTCTCTGCATTTCTTATCTATTCTACAATATCAAGGATTCCATTTTTAAACAATATACTTACAAAACACTATCATATGAAAAATATTCAAAGAAAAGCAGAAGACAAAATTATAAAAATCACATAAAACAAGTAATTTTTTATTAAGGTAAGAAAGTAAGAGATTGTCCATAGGAGACTTTACTTCTATTTTCCCATGTTTTTTGTATATTCTCCGGTGAGCTGACAGGAACTCTAAGGAGGTGCCAGCAGTGGAATCAGAGTCAAAACACTCTGCTCTTTGACTTCTGGTAGAGATGATCCCAACTTCCCCTGTTACCAGCACAATTATTGACTACATGAGTAACTCTCACCTTAAAGCAGTTCTCCTCTGACATGAGCTGTTCTGCTTTCCGCTGATATGCTGATTCCAAGAGACTCCTTGAAGTCTGTGTGTTCAGCTGGCCTCCAGTAGCCCCATTATTGTTTTCTGCCAGGTAAAGGTCAGTCACTTGTACACAGATCTCATCACTCACAATGTGCTGCAGCTGGAATCAAGCAAAGGCAACTAGACAATGAATCAAAGAAAATACTTCTCCTTGTCATACACTCAACCTTCCTTTGATAGTTTCAGTCACTCAGCTCAAAAGAGGTTTTGGGAATTGGAAATTTTTAAAAATCAGTCACACAAAACCATTATTATTTTTTTTTTGGAGAATAAGCCAAAATCTTCAACCATATCACCTGTCCATGAATAAAATATTCATATCTATTTAAAAGCAAAACTACAGACAATGGTTATTAATGTGCTACCTATTTAATAAAGTTCTAAGGAACTTGAAAAAATTTTTTATATGAAAGAAAATTCCCATGGCCTCCTATTTTTAGGGTCCTTCTCTACCATTTATAATTTGCTTTCATACATATGCTCACTTGAGGCACAACTGTCTTCAGAAGAGTCTGGAGAGGGGTGTTCTGTTACATGAGACAAATTTACATGTTTGATAATAAAACTCACTGTGTGCCCAAGGTGAGGAGAGGGGCCTCAGAGAACCAAGAAACCAAGATCCATGTCTATATCTGCAGCCCTAATACAAAGTTTGAAACTCATTAAGTATTTAAGAAACTGCTGCTGAATTAACTGCCAAGGGCCTCAGCTGAAGGAGCAGAGTCAGGACTAACATTCAAGCTTTCTGATCCCTGGGGCCAATATTCTTTCTAACTACCTATTTTTCTACATCTAATATAGTATTTAAATTGTATATTGTTAATTGAATCATTTCAAAACAGGTCAATCATGATGGATTATTGCTAACTTTGGTGACTATCTTACTAAATTATCTGAAGACTAGAAAGTTGAATCTTTCAGTTTATATTTCCATGAATTAGGGGTCCTCAAACTTTTTAAACAGGGGGCCAGTTCACTGTCCCTCAGACCGTTGGAGAGCCGGACTATAGTTAAAAACAACAACAACAACGAACAAATTCCTATGCACACTGCAAATATCCTTTTTTTTTGTTTTTAAATATATTTTATTTTTTACAGAGAGGAAGGGAGAGGGAGAGTTAGAAACATCGATGTGAGAAACATCAATCAGCTGCCTCCTGCACACACCCCATTGGGGATGTGCCTGCAACCAAGGTACATGCCCTTGACCGGAATCAAACTTGGCACCCTTGAGTCCGCAGGCCAATGCTCTATCCACTGAGACGAACCAGTTAGGGCTGCACATATCTTATTTTGAAGTAAAAAAACAAGGGAGCAAAAACACCTGGTGGGCCGGATGAATGTCCTCAGCGGGCCGCATGTGGCCCCCAGGCCGTAGTTTGAGGACCCCTGCACATGGATCATGGCAATACTTCTATTGTGAAATAAAAATTTCCTCAAATAAAACTACCCATTACAATGCCAGAGAATATCAAAAACAAAACAGATAAAGCAGAAAGCAAAAAGTTAACTGCAATATCAACTTGTCCGTTTTATTTTAAAATTCTCATAACCACCAAGCTATTCTATTTTTAGGAATATGTGTTCTTTTGAAGTGCTAGTAACTATAACAACTACTTATTTTTTAAGTCTTAAATGACAACTATGTGTATTTGTACATAAATGAACACAGTGCAAGGTCAGAGGGTGAATGATTTGAGGGCAGTCTAAAAATCCACAATTGGAGATGATTAAATAAATAACAGTTAGTCCAGACAACTGATTTTAATGGAGAATTAAAATAATGCTTATGACAACTTGATAACATAGAGAAAAGCTTAAGGTACTATTTCAGAGAGAGAGAAAAAAAAGCAGTTTAAAGAAAATATATTTAAAGTCTGGTCTCTACCATGCAGACACTTACACTTTTCTAGAGGACTGATGCACGGATTCATTCGTGCACTGGTGGGGTCCCTAGGCCTGGCCTGCACCCTCTCGAAATCCAGGACTCCTTGGGGGATGTCAGAGGCCCGGTGCATGGATTTGGCCTGATCCCCACAGGCCAGGCTGAGGAATCCCACTAGTGCACTAGGCCTCTAGTATGTATATAAGATCTTTGGTTAATCTCTTCCCACCTTCTCCCCTCCCTGCTTCCCTCTAAGATTCATCAGTCTGTTCCATGTTTCCATGCCTGTGCATTGAGCATCTGCCCCCTGGTGATCAGTGCATGTCATAGCTACTGGTCGAACAGTCTGACATATTAACCTTTTGTTATATAGGATACCTTCTTGTTAAAGTAGAACAGGTCACTAACTCCCCATCTCTACTCTGTTCTTGGTTATCTGGCCCCTTCTAGAATGGAAAGGGCATCACTATCATCCAGGGATAACTAGGTAACTCCACATCCAGGCTAGGCTGGTCAGATTCTTACTCCTGCTAATCTGAAATGACACAGTAAGTGTGCATGGTAGACAGAAGAGACTCTGGATGGAAATACCAGGTAATGTTTGGGTCAGAGGCACTGCCATGGAAAGCCAAGGCTGGTGGCAGGGGGTGGAAGTGGGGGTTGAGCAGCCAATGCTCACTTGCAGAGAAAAGCATTAGAATGAAGCAGATGTCTAGAAAAAAAGCATGCAGGCAAGGGGGAAAAATGTCCCAATCTAATTCCTATGTGATCTGGGCATATACTGAGTTCTGTACTAGCTACCTATTTTATTCCTAAAACAAATCCCTCTTAAACTAGCCTGGAAATGGTAAGATAAATGTACGGATTGACCATGAAATATATGCTCTACCACCAGTCAAGAATAAACTTAGGGAGAATACCAAGTGAGATGAGGTGAATGAGAGAAGATATGCCTTCAATTGAGGGGTTAAGATGAGAACCATGAACATAGATTTTCAACATACTGAATTAGGGTTTCTGGATGAAACCTGTTTCCATATAAAAGGACTAAACATTATGTATTATTGACTCAAAATCATAACCTGGTGCTTCTAGTAAATGAACTAATCATATTTATTGTTTCAAAAAAACCAATCTTGGCTTATAAAAAGTTAGTTTTAATGACGTTACTCCTAGCTGTAGCAACAGCAAACTAACTTGTAAGCAGAAAAATAAGCATATGAGAACTTTTAGGGGATGTTACAGGGTTAGTCTCTCAAAAATTATGACCATAGTTAATTATATCCATACAATGATTTCTGCCAGTCATAATACAGACCTCTTAAGGAAAGGCCTAATAACTTTAACTTTCAGAAAAAAACTGTCTGCTTGATAACTTTCATGAAGATGCCAAAATTGAGAAGTGTTTTCCCTGACTCTGAGAAACTACTATGGGAGGGATGCAGAGCCATGGGTACTCTACAAAGGATTTCATACTTTACCCCAAGGATACACTGGAGCAACAAACTTTTCTTTCCATAGTGACAGTATAGACTTTAGAATTAGAATTATCTTTTTGCTTTTCATAATTTTTCACTTTATTTTTTGTTAATCCTCACCCAAGGATATTTTTCTATTGATTTTGAGAGTAGAAGGGAGGGAGAAAGACACAGAGAGAAACATCGATATGAGAGAGACACATCGATTGGTTGACTCCTGTATGCACCTCAGCTGGAGATTGAGCAACCGAGGTATGTGCCCCTGACTGGAATCAAACCTGGGACCCTTCAGGAGGGGGTGGGGATGGGGGTGCACTGCTCTATACTCTGAGCCAAACCAATTAGGGCAAGTTTTCACTTTACAGAAAGTAGTGCACTAACTACACACTCCTTTAGAAGTTGAGAACACAAGGCATACTGTATACTATTTGCTATAAAATTGTCATTGCCACAGAGAACATCAAACATATTTATAAACACCCAGGGTGCCATAGGAACAAGCCACAAACCTAACTCAGAGAGATGATATATGAAACGCTTTCTGTAAAAAGAACTTCAAATATTAAATGAAGAAAGTATGTAGAATTACCAACACCTATAGAAAAGGCTACCAGCAGAGAGCTCACCCCTGGTAGACGAGAACAGAACTGGGCCAGAACTGAGAGCAGAGATCAGGGATAGGACCAGTGCTGGCTCAACAGCCAGCCAGCAAGAAAGGAGCCAAACATAGGTGTGAGGCAGGCTCATCCAACTATGAGGGCACCCTGAGCAAAGAAGGGGAGTCAGTTATGTGGCTGAAGTGCTGCCACTTTGTTAACGGGAGACATCCCACAGCACATTCACTTCCTCTCCCCTCTAAAGAAGCATTTGTACATAAGCATCATTATAAACCTTTTCTTTGTGCCTGATCCATCTTTAGGCAAGGCTATCTTCCTGTACTCACCCTCGCCCTCACCTGTCTGACGATGCTCTGGATGAGCTTGTCCATGGTGAAGGCAATGTAGGCATGAATGGTGAACATCTCTCGCAGTGAATCTTCATATTGTGATGAGTCAATGTTGCCATCCAGTAGGCTTCGCACCATATCCAGGAAAGCTGGGTAATAATCTTCTACATCAACATCCACTGTGGGAGAGATGGGACAGGTGAGGCTTTATCCTGCTAGGAAAAGATCAGGAGAGCAGGTAGGGCAGGTCCCAGAGCTGGCCTAAGGAGCATTGAATGAACCAACCTAGATCTCAAAGCATGCCTCCTCAATCTGTAGAGACACAATCTGACAGGAGGCTACCATCAGCAGCTCTATCAGAGAACAGTGATTCTGCAACTTCACCAGCAGCTTCCAGAACTCTGACCATGCCAGAAAGACACCTAGTGACAGGCTGGGCTCTGCATAAGAGAGCAAAATATCCTAGGGAAGAAGTTTCTTCAAAAAGTTGTTGGCTCCCCTGCTGAGAGAAAACTATCACCACTACCACCCCCGCCCCTCCTGCCTGTGAAGAGCATTCCTCACATGAGTCACTTGCTCACCAAGCTATTTTTATGAAACATAGAGGGACAGATGAGAAAAGCAGATAGTCACACTCTAGCATTGGGAAACCTCTCAGTAACAGAAAAAAGGGTGAGCAAATTAAATCCTCTATGAGCAATTAGAGTCATCTGCATCTGTCAAAGTCCTTTTGTTCCAAAATGGATTCCCAATGTTGTACTTCACAAATTGCAGTAATCTGTAGCTGCACATGAACCACTTCTGCCACCAGCTGGAATTTTATCAGTTGTGACAGAGATATTGGAAACTAGCAGAGTGCGCAGAAATGGTGAAAGGACTCTTGAATGCAGCTTACTAAAATAAGACTCATTTTATTTACACAAGGTTCAAAAACATGCAGATTTGAAAGAGGCATGAGGAAGCTACTGGTATATTGGCTGTGTGTTGTTTCTTGATCTAGGTACTAGCTACAGTTGTGTTCACTTTGTAAAAGTTCACTGAGCTATATAATTTGGATTTATATATTTTTCAGTATGTGTTACACTTCAATAAAAAGCTTTCACTAAAATAACATTTGGGCCCTGACCAGTTTGGCTCAGTGGATAGAGCATCGGCCTGCAGACTGAAGGGTCCTAGATTCGATTCCGGTCAAGGGCATGTACCTTGGTTGCAGGCACATCCCCAGTAGGGGGTGTGCAGGAGGCAGCTGATGGATGTTTCTCTCTCATGCATGTTTCTAACTCTCTATCCCTCTCCCTTCTTCTCTGTAAAAAATCAATAAAATAAATATTAAAAAAATAAAAATATAAAATGACATTTGGTCACCGGTTTGTAAAGTATATACAGGGCAAAAAGGCAAAGAGCAAAAGCTGGGGCCATTTATCTGCAGTGTGATGAACTCATACAAGACAAGCAAAACAGGACAATTACTGTTTAAGAGCAGCAACCGGCTTGAGTTTCATTAGAATATCACCTTGTTCAGAGCCACAGCATAGGCATGAGCCATGCTAGTGCCATGAAAAAATGCTGTTCTGCCAGAATAAAGCAATGTGCAAATGCACATGAGCTATGATCAGTGAATTTGGCATTGTCACTCAAGACCAAACTATGTAGCCCTAACCGCTTTGGGTCGATGGATAGAGCATCGGCCTGCGAACTGAAAGGTTTCAGGTTTGATTCTGGTCAAGGGCATGTACCTTGGTTGCAGGCACATCCCTAGTAGGAGGTGGGCAGGAGGCAGCTGATCAATGTTTCTCTCTCATCAATGTTTCTAACTCTCTATCCCTCTCCCTTCCCCCCTGTAAAAAATCAATAAAATATATTAAAAAAAGAAAAATAAAAAAGACCAAACTATGTAAGCCTCAAACCAAGGTAAGGCAGTAGCCAAGCCAGGATTAGGCCATTTTCTCTTATTTGTATCCAAGCAGGTGGAATCACCACATCGAGGTCCAAAAGCTGTTTCTGTCAAGTTAGGATTAATTCAGATAAAGGTTTTTAGAATTCCCAGGATCATTAGCTCTTCAACAGATTAAAAGCTAGGACCGCCCTGACAGGTTTGGCTCAGTGGATAGAGCGTTAGTCTGTGGACTGCAGGGTCCTAGGTTCGATTCCAGTCAGGGCAATGTGCCTTGGTTATGGGCACATCCCCAGTGGGGAGTGTGCAGGGGGCAGCTGGTCAATGTTTCTCTCTCATTGATGTTTCTAGCTCTCTATCCCTCTCCCTTCCTCTCTGTAAGAAATCAATAAAAAAAATATATATAAAAATAAAAATAAAAACTAGGACCACACATGGGCTTCTCATATTACCAACAGTTTAAAAAAAGAAAAGCTAATTTGCTCCATAGTTTGCCTATTTCCTCAAGGGCACTGAAGAAAAGCTTCATGAAAAAGATTTTGTCTCACACCTCAAGTATTTATGAACTGAACAGTTATCTAGAAATAGGTGGCATAGAATTACTTAAAGGACATGATGGATGGCTTCCTTAACCCCTATTTATTTTCCTTTTCTTGGTTCTCGATCTTCATTTCTGTTTTGCCTATTCTGCTGGCTCACACCATCTCTTGAGTTCCAATCTCCTTTCCATACCTCCTTCTCCATTTATTAGGAATAAGCCACAAACCCCTCTGGGCAAAGAGAACTCCTGCCCAAACACATCAGAAAATTCCCATCTGTCTTAGGCATGAGCCACTAGGAATTTATGTTCTGTCATGCAGTGGAGCCAACTGGGTTTTTGTCTCTCTGTCCTTTGAAATTCTTTGTAATAACCCAGAGATCTGCCATTTGGGAAACTGATTCCAACTGTCATCCCCTCTGGGTGTTAACTGTCCACAATTCAAGCACTATAAAGGGTGGTTTGCATATTTTCTTCACTTCTCCCAATAACCACATAAAGTAACAAGTAGCACCTTCATTTTATAGGTAAACAGGTTTCAGAGTATTAAGTAAGGTCACACAACCAGTAAGTTGCAGAACTAGGATTTGAACTCCTCTGAAGCCTGCCTGTGCCCCACGTATAATAGGAAACAGACCTGAGTCTAACCAGGCCCCAAGGTCATCAACCCCTCACATCTTCTGTAAACCAGCAGTCTAGGCACTCACTAGGTTCTTTAAGACGGAGCTGGATGGCAGGGCTGTCACTCTTGTCTCGCTTTATGCCCAGCACTTCCCTCTCCCACTCCCTCTCTCGGTTTTCTTCTTCTATCTGCCGTTCTGCTTGGGAACAAATCCGCAAAAGTCTCAAGCAAAGAATCTGGTGCAGTCGCATAAAGATGTACCAGTTGTTGTTAACATAGAAGAGGTTGTACACTTCATCCATCCCTCTTAGCTTCTGTGCTGTTGTGTTACTAAACAGTAGCTTGGACTTAGGGGGGCTGCCCCCAACCCCATTGTGCTTCTTAGCCACACCTGTGGCCTCATCTACATCCATCTCTTCCTCTTCCTCTTCTTCTACATCTGAGAGATCACCCCTCTGAGCAAAGAGCAGATCTGGAATGAAGTGATGCATGATCTGCTTGATTTTGTACTTGTCCTCCTTCTGAATGCCTGCCTGTCTCTTCACGTGGTGGATAATCAGGGCAGCGGCGTCCTCCAGAATCTGCTTGTCTTCATAAGCCAGAGAGAGGTGTGGGCCTGCAGGTATGCCAGCATTTTCTTCAGTAGCCTGCTCTTGCCTCTATCAGGAGAGAGAGATACAAAGTAGTAAGTGCCATATCCATAGCAACAATCAACAGACCTATGAGACAACACATCAGAACATTCAATTATTAACCATAGTGACTATTATTTTCCAATCCAAAACTTCTAGAATCAATAAGGTAATGTGGAATATGTGGTTTGATAACAAAATATTGGTACCTTCTAGATTTTGAATACTGACAGGGGACATTGGGACAATCTTCTAAAATTCTGAATTAAGCCCTAACCGGTTTGGCTCAGTGGATAGAGCGTCAGCCTGTGGACTGAAAGGTCCCAGGTTCGATTCCGGTCAAGGGCATGTACCTTGGTTGCGGGCACATCCCCAGTGGGAGGTGTGCAGGAGGCAGCTGATCGATGTTTCTCTCTCATCGACGTTGCTAACTCTATCCCTCTCCCTTCCTCTCTGTAAAAAAAATCAATAAAATATATTTAAAATAAATAAATAAAATTCTGAATTAACATTTATGGAGGAAGCAGTCAGAATGAGGTCTAGGATTCACTTTAAAATACTTCTGGGGTGGAAGTGCAGAAAGTGTTAGATGTAAAAACATCGACAGAATAGAAATGATTATTTAAATTTATGTAAGAGCTCACTTTATTATTTTCTCCCTTTTCATGTACATTTGACATTTTTCACAATAAAAAGCTTTGTAAAATTCAAGATCACATCACTTCCAGGAATTCTCAACCACACTACATTTATGTCTCTATGCATCCCTTAAGATTGTGAGCTCAGAGAAAACAGGATTACTTTCTTATTCATCACAGTATCCTAGCTCCTGAACTACATATAATCTTTGTTAAGTATGCTGAATAAACGAGAATTAGAAAGAGTTTGGTATCAGTGAGAAGAGTTTAACTAGTGGGAAGCTGAGGCAAGCCAATCAAATATAAGGTACTCAAGCAGTGATTGGGGAGAAGTGGGGGTGTCAACTGAAACCAGGAAGGTAAACTAGGAAACCAGTAAGACAGGTTAGGTAGAAAAGTAAGGTTAAGAGTTAAAATGGTAGAATCAGGACTAGAAGCCTATGACAGTTACAAAGCAAGAATCAAGTCTTAGAGCAGTGGTTCTCAATGTTCCTAATGCCGAGACCCTTTAATACAGTTCCTCATGTTGTGGTGACCCCCAACCATAAAATTATTTTCACTGCTACTTCATAAGTGTTATGAATTTTGCTACTCTTATGAACTGTAATGTAGATATGTGATATGCAGGATGTATTTAGGTGACCCCTATGAAAGTGTCATTTGACCCCTAAAGAGGTCGCGACCCACAGGTTGAGAACCGCCGTCTTAGAGGGTCTCGCTTTCATATAACAAAGGTAATTTCCAAGAGTCAAAGCTATACAAAGATCGGAGCCCTCTCACCGGTGTAGAAACTTTCAGCTCACCTCATCATAGATACTCTCAATCTCGTTGAGTAAGCTCTTAGACCTCAGGACCTTGGTGTCATTCTGTTTAAAGTTGATACCCTGATGGTCCAGAGACTTCAAGTAGTATTTCTCATTCTGCTCTCGCCACACCTTGTTAAAGCCCCTCTGAGCTTCTCGCCATTCTTCCTCTTTCATCTTCAACCTAGTCGGATATGGAGTGGGGTGGGAACACAGGTGAAAGTCAAACTCTGTGGAATGGAATCCTGGCTTTGCTGTACCAGTGAAACAGGGATTAACAACATCTAACCCACACCTGAAACCTATATGATCATGTTGACCAATGTCATCCCAATAAATTTAATAAACAGGTATGATAGGCCTGTCAAAATTATTGACAACTTGGGATAAATGTTATTCAAACCAGTCTTTAACTCTGTTACATGAGGAAATTACTCATTCAGGATTTTGGGGAAGTAATTTGTTCCAAAGTCAGCCTTCTTAGAACAGTATTTCTCAAACAGCATTCCATGGAATATCCTTAAATATTCTCATCCTTGGTCACCTAACACAAAGTTAAACAAGTTTCTTTGGTATAGAACTTCTAAGAATGTTTACTATGCGAACATAAATGCAAAAGTCCAAGAATAGAGAGCCTGCACTGTAATGTTTTTTTTGACAGTTTGGGAAGTTCTGATGAGAACTGATCCTAACCCTCCAGAAGAGGAGAGGAGAGTAAAATAAAAAACATGGAAACTGAAGAATATTCTACATCTCAAAGCTAAAAATTAAATGCTTCTGGTAAAGAGAGAAATAATCTGTGGCAGTATCTGAGGGGCAGACTAGGGAGGAACGCTCAGTTGTGGCATCTGTGCAGCAGACAAGAATTCCTTTTCACCAGGTGATACTGAGTGAGGAGGACCCAGCACTTAGCCCTGGCTCTGGCCCCCTCCTTTGATGGGCACAAAAGGCCCTCTACAACTCAGGCTGACGGCTTATTAGGAGAAAAAAAAGGACATTCTTGATAGAAAGGCACTCTTAGGTCTTTTAAAATAATACTTATGAATTTTACAAAGACAAAGAGTCTCTTTTTAAAAACCAAAGATGTTATAAGGGTTAGTACTGAATGGTAGGAACATGGGTGGTGATTTTCTTCTTTGTTCTTTTTTATACTTTAAAGTGTGGCCTCAAACACAGAGCATTCCACTATGCACTTTACACGTTTGCCCTCTACTGTTTATTACACAGAACCCCATCAAGAAGCTCCACCAGCATGCTCGATCTGGCAGCACATATACTAAAATTGGAACAATACAGATTTTAGCAGGGCCCCTGTGTAAGGATGACACACAAATTCATAAAGTATTGTGTGTGTGTAGTTTTAAGAAGCCCCACTATCCCACACTATACCTGATTTTCAATAACCAGGGTGGGGAGAAATGGAGGTCTCATGGGGTAACAAGGTAAAAAATGAGCTGCATTTAATGGGACACCAACTATGTTCTGAAGCACAGGAGAGCACAAAGGGCACATTTGTTTGGATACCTTTTAAGTACAATGGGGACAGCAATGGAGGGGTTCTTCCTCAGACCATCAATGATGTCGGCTGCTTTGTCAGCATATATCCTCTGGAGTGCTTTTCGATGGATGACTTCTGATGTGCCCCCAAGGGTGTTGTCCAAGCGAAATTTGGCTTGTTCCTCAGCAGACAAGCGGGAAAGCTTCTTCTGTATTGCTTCCAGAACCCGGATTGTTGCCAGATTGGTCTCTAAAACTACATCAAGCTAAAGAAAAAGACAAAGTGTGTTCAGGACCCAAATCAGAACAGAATAGTAGTTAGGAGTATAAGGTAAGGAATCAAATTCCCTGGACTGGAATCTTGGCTCTGCTGTAAAAGCCATACAAGACTCTGTTTTCTTACCATTAAAGTAGGGATAACAGCTACTCTTATAAGGTTGTTCTCTGGATTAAACGATACAATCCACATAAATGGTTTTGTGCAATGCCTGGCACACAGCATCAATAAATGATGACCAGCCCAAGCTGGTTTGGCGCAGTGGATAGAGTGTTAGCCTGCAAACTGACGGGTTCTGGGTTTGATTCTGGTCAAAGGCACATACCTCAGTTGCAGGCTCTTCTCTGGCCTGGGCCTGGTCAAGGCAAGTGCAGGAGGCAACCAATCGATGTGTTTCTCCCACATCGGTACTTCCCTCTGTCTTCCCCTCTCTCTCTAAAAGTCAATGGAAAAATATACTTGGGTAAGGATTAAATCCTATATAATAAAAGCACAGTATGCAAATTGACCATCCTTCGGGATGCCTAAGCCATGCCCACCAGCCAATCAGAGTGACGGTATGCAAATTAGCCCAGCCAACATGGAGGCCGGCATTCACAGAGCTGAGTAAACAGGCAGTTTCCGTTGCAGCAGGAGTAAAAGTGTTTGCAGGCCGCCTGGGCTTCTCCTGGCTCTCGGCAACAACATATTTGCAACAATGTCTCAATCATAGAAGCCTCGGGAGCTGAAGCAAACAGCAGGCCCGGCCTGACTTCTAAGGGCAACAGTGTCTCAATTATAGAAGCCACGAGGTGAAGCAGAGAGGAGATTTCTTTACCTGCCTAGGCCTCGGCTTAAAGGAACAGTGTATCTATAATAGAAGGTAAACAAACCCCAGAACCTGCTTCCAGCCAGCCTTGCTGGAACATTGGGTCAATGGGAGCTGTGGGCAGCCTGAAAGTCTGAAAACACCCCTCAGCCTGTCACCCACGCTGGCCACACCCCAATGGGGTGAGGAACTCCACTAGGGGGCTTGGACAGCCTGCAAACAGCCATCAGCCCCTCACCTAGGCTGGCCAGGTACCCCAGTAAGGACCCAAAATCTGAAGGGACTGTGGACAGCCTGAAAACGGCCCTCAGCCCGTCACCCAGGCAGGCCACACCCCAATGGGGTGAGGATCCACACTGGGGGGCTTGGCCAGCCTACAAACAGCCATCAGCCCCTCACCCAGGCTGACCAGGCACACCAGCAGGTGGACATCCCCATAGGGGTCCCAGACTGCGAGAGGACACAGGTCGGGCTGAGGGACCTCCCGAGTGCACAAATTTTTGTGCACCGGGCCCCTAGTAAATAAATAAATAAGTAAATGATGAATAAGTCCTAGTCATTACTTGTACCTCCACCAGTGTGCCTGGCTTAGGACTACTAACCCCAGTGTAGAGGAACTTAACAGGAACAACCTTACAAACACTTTACTCTGAACTTTTCTGAATTGTTAAGATCTGTTACAGACAATAACAATCAAAAAACAAAACAGCCCTAGCCAGTTTGGCTTAGTGGATAGAGTATTGGTCGGTGGACTGAAGGGTCCCAGGTTCAATTCTGGTCAAGGGCACATACCTCGGTTGCAAGCTCCTCTCTGGCCCGGACCCTAATCAGGGCTCATGCAGGAGACAACCAATCTATGTGTTTCTCTCATATCGATGTTTCTCTTTGTCTTTCCCTCTCTCTTCCACTCTCTAAAATCAATGGAAAAAATATCCTCAGGTGAAGATTAAAAAACACACACACTCAAAAAAACCACCACACAATTTGGATTGAACTTCCTGGTTCTCTTATGATTAGATAGGACCACATAACTAGTTCTGGCAAATGAGTTATGAACAGATGTATTAGAATACTTATTAGTTCCAGGCTAGAGCATTTAAAGGTGCAAGACCCTCTGAGCAATCTTTTTCCTTCCAGTGACTGGCAATGTTCAAGATGGTGGCACTCTGTCAGCCTGGGACCCTGCGTAATTCTGATGAGCAGAATACCCCACTAAACATCAATGTACAAATTTGATTCTTAGGATCAAATGTACAAATTTGATTTGATAGGCTCACTTACCTATCCTGATGTTTATCTTCTATAATTGAAACTTTGTTGCCTTGAGCCAAGGCCTAGGCAGGCAAGGAAGCCTCCTGTTTGCTTCAGCTCTGTGGCTTCTATCAAAGAATAAATCTGTTTCTAAAAGCCACTAAAATTCAGGGAAGGAGGAGGGTGTCTGTATTGTAGGATCACTTACCTATCCTGATGTATAAAAGGAACACTCCTTGAAAATCACTGTACTGATAAGAGATTTTCAGAAAGGAACACTCCTATTAACTAGCCCATCCCACCCAAGCCTAAACACACACACATCCCCCCAGACACACACACTTCTGTCACCTTCGTTCCTATTATCACAAACCAGGGGCCCGGTGCACAAAAATTTGTGCACTTGGGGGGGGGGGGGGTGGTCCCTCAGCCCAGCTTGTGCCCTCTTGCAGTCTGGGACCCCTCAGGGGATGTCCACTGCTAGCATGCCTGGCCAGCCTGGGTGAGGGGCTGATGGCTGTTTGCAGGCTGGCCAAGCTCCCCAGTGGGAACCCTCACCCCATGGGTCCCCTGCTGGCCAGCCTGGGTGAGGGGCTGAGGGTCGTTTTCAGGGTTCCCACAGTCCCTTCAGGGTTCGGGTCCCTACTGAGGTGCGTGACCAGCCTGGGTGAGGGGCTAGGGGCCGTTTTCAGGCTGCCCATAGCTCCCATTGACCCAACGTCCCAGCGAGGCTGGCTGGAATCAGGTTTCTGGGGTTTATTTATCTTCTATAATTGAAACTTTATTGCCTTGAGCTGAGGCCTAGGCAGGCAAGGAAGCCTCCTGTTTGCTTCAGCTCTGTGGCTTCTATAATTGTAACATTGTTGCCTTGAGCAGAGGCCCAGCCAGCCTAGGCAGGCAGTTTCCTCCATCGCTGGTGCAACGGAAGCCTCCTGTTTGCTCTAGCTCCGTGGTGGCCGGCCGCCATCTTGGGTATTTACATACAGCTACTTTGATTGGCTGGTGAGTGTGGCTTGGCTGGTGGGTGTGGCTTCGGTGTCTCAGAGTGAGGGTCAATTTGCATATTATTCTTTTATTAGATTAGATAGGAAATGAGACTGTTGCCTCTCATTTGCTTACATACCACTTGAGAATCAAAAAAGATTCTAACCTCTGCTTTCTAACTCATCTCACTGCTAGACATAGGTAACAAAGAAGTGCTTTCTTTAACCCAATAAAACTTTCCATGGAAGTCATCATCTATCAAGATTTAGTTCTCTGCAAATGGTTGAAGCTCCTCACAAACCCTGGAGCAGGGATGGCCAATCACCTTCCAGGGCCAAGCAACACCTGGCTCTTCAAAACACGCCAGAGATAGCTGGAGTGAGTGTGGGAGATAACTGGCAGCAGGATAAACTAGTATGGGTTAACAAAGAGCAAGGTATCACCCATCTACAGGGATAAGCAGCGTCAGTAAGTTTTATATAATAAATACATTAGACACATTTAATATTCCCTTAAAAAAAAAAAGATTTGAGAGAGCAAGCGAGTGAAAAACATGGATTGGTTGCCTCTGGCACATCCCCATACTGGGGACCAAACCTGCAATCAGGGCAGGTGCCCTGACTGGGAATTGAACCTACCACCTTTTGGTGTATGGAATGATGCTCCAACCAACTGACCTACACTGCCCAGGGAAAAATATTCACTTTTCTTATTGATAAATCAGTGAACATGGGGGATTCAGAATGCATTTTCAATATTCCCACTGCTGGCATAGGGGCTCTACCAGCTCATTTATTCATTTAAGCCCTTCCTAACTACTTTAAAATAAAATCCCTAATTTAACTTTCTTTCAAGGGAGTCAACCACATCAATATCAGAACTATGAAAGAATTCCAGTTCCCACAGGAGAGCTGGTTTGCTAACCACCTGCTAAGAATAACAATACACTTTAAAATAATTTCCAGCAGCCTCAGAAAAGCCCAGTAGGCCTTACTACAGTACTCAGTTTTTATATACCTTTGTAATAAAATATAATAACCTTTAAAATGCCATTAAAAATTCAAATTAGCCCTAGCTGGTTTCCCTCAGTGGATAGAGTGTTAGCCTGTGGACTGAAGGGTCTGGGTTTGATTCCAGTCAAGGGCCCATGCCTGGATTGATTAGGAGGCAGCCGATCAGTGATTCTTTCCCATCACTGATGTTTCTAACTCTCTCTCCCTCTCACTTCCTCTCTGAAATTAATAAAAGCATATTAAAAAAAAAAAAGACCTTGCAATTTATATAAAAAAATTTCAGCTCTAACCAGTTTGGCTCAGTGGCTAGAGCGTCAGCCTGTAGACTGAAGAGTCCCAGGTTCGATTTCGGTCAAGGGCATGTACCTTGGTTGCTGTCACATGCCCAGTAGGGGGTGTACAGGAGGCAGTTGGTCGATGTTTCTCTCTCTTCGATGTTTCTAACTCTCCCTCCCCCTTCCTCTCTGTAAAAAAATCAATAAAATACATTAAAGTTTTTTTTCAAATTATTATCCAGCTATCAATTGATAATTTCAACTAAAAGGATGAAAGTGGCCTAGATAAGTCACATTTGCCATAAAAATATTACTGACGTATTTGACAAACTCTTAAAGATGGTAAGTACAACAAGCATTTACCACAAGAACATAAACCTCTAACTCTTTAGTCTTAAAAGTCAACCCTCACAGATAAGTATTTAAGATATTTTATTTAGCATCTCCCATTTCCCCAAACTTTAAATGATCAAGGAGGCTGTACCTCAAAGCGTTCGTCTTCACAACGATAGATATGTTCTTCATACTGAGTTTTCTTGGAACTAACAAAGGTGGAGTCTTCAGACCAGGAAGGGAAGGAAACCCAGGTATCATTTAAAACCTTTGGGTAACAGAAGAGAAATTGAAACAAAAGTCTAACAAAGCTTTCTGGCAAGTAAATATTCTCAATAAAAACACAAAATTCTAGGAGAAGGAAGAATCATTTAACATTACAAGCTTCCCCTTTAGCAAATTTACAAAATATATTAGAATAAGGAAAAGGTTCTGAATATAAGCATAAAACATTTTCTTTTGAAAAATGACAGAGCCCTGGCTGGTTTTGCTCAGTGGATAGAGCGTTGGCCTGCAGACTGGAGGGTCCCAGGTTCGTTTCCAGTCAAGGGCACATTGATGTTTCTATGTCTATCTCCCTCTCCTTCCTCTCTGAAATAAATTTAAAAAAATAAAATAAAAATAAATAAATATATATATATATATATATATATATATATATATATATATAGAGAGAGAGAGAGAGAGAGAGAGAGAGAGAGAGAGAGAGAAAAGGGTCTTGATTTCTTCACTGATATAAATTCTTGATCCCTAGGACCATTCCCTTCCAGAGAAAGTTGAGGTTTCAGGGTTGTTCCTTTCTGGGGAAGGCCTTACCTCTTTACAGAGAGGAGTCCGTCCTGTACACTTGGGCTGCTGGTAACTCTTTGGGAGGGCTCGGTAGCTGGAACCCAACCGTTTACAAGAGGCATAATCTATTTCCATGGCAATGCCCTCTGTAGCTCGTTCCTTTGGAAAGGTTTCCAAATGTACAGACTCCTTATAGCCCAGAAAGTTTTTAAACCAATTAAACAATTCAGGGAATTTCCTGAAAAATCAAACCAAAAACTGGTGAGCAATTAGAAGCACGGTGCAGTTATTCTGAGATATGACTACCACTATTTGTTGTTAAGTCAGAACTCTGCTACCAAGAACAAAGTCCAATGGCAATTATTGCTTCTAAGCATTTGGCTTCCCCCTTTCTTACAGAGTGCTCTACAGTCAGTTAAGGTAGTGAGACAAGAGAGCACTGAAATCAGACAAAGCCAACTATTATTCTAACCAAGGATATTGCTTCAGTATTAAGATCATTTTTAGGTTGTCAAATACTATCAAGATTCTAGAATCCTGGAATAGACTGGTCTCTATAACATCCTACATTGATCAAGGGATTAGGAGACTACCACTAGTGCTAGCGAATAGCCTCACTAATTTTTTTCATCTCTAGAATTGAAATAGAAGACTTCCCAGAAGACTCTTGACATTGTATGAGCCCAATGACCTAATATAATCAAATTAATTTTGCCTATCATATATTCTCACAAACTTAAGTTTATTTCAATTCCGTATCATGCATCAGAGCTAAGGCCCCTCAATTCTACTTACCCCAGGAAAGGAGAGACTAATTGTACAAGCTCAGCCCGAGAGATCACCTCCTGGTTAAAGATAACAAGACAGCGTAGGAAATTTTCATAGGCCTCTGCATTCCGCAGAGCCTTTCGAACCTTATGGAGACAACCAGACGAGAATGATTAAGTGGGGAATGAAGAGACCTGGGATCACTTTTAAATGACTAAGGAAATTTGAAGTTATCTGATGATTCTAAGAAATTAACTTTTTTTTTTCAGATGTGTTAATGATTATGTTTTTAAAAAGGTTTTATTTTAAAAGGAAAGTGAATTAAATAATATCTGGGTTCTGTCTGCAAGCAATTTGGGGTGGATGAGAGCACACATCAAAGCAGCAATATTGGCTAGCAATTGGATGATGGGTAATGAGGAATCAATTTACTATTCTCTTTAATTAATTTCACATGTTTAAAATTGTCCACAATAAAAATTTTTCAAAATGAAATCCTGAAGTAAAACATTTACCTTCTCATACTCTTGATTCTCCAAACCAAAATCAGAGTACTTCAAGTTTTTGTTTCCTCTCCTAACAGATGTTTACAGCAAGAATCTTGTCAATACTGTTTTAGTAATCTTAAATAATGATCTTTTTAAATAAGATACTTGTGTCCTATGACCCAATTCTTTTCCTTCTTCCATTTATAATATTAAGCATTTTAATATTCAAAAATCTAAAAATGTTCAATGGCATAGACAAAGTAAAACTAGCTTGGCTAAGTGAGCAAGCTGAAGTTTTAATTTCAGAAGTAAGTATTTAGCACTGTGTTCCTTTATTGGGGGATTGCAGACCATGTGGTTTTATCAACCCCTTCCCAGGCTCCCATATACTTTTCATAACTACCAATCAGTAAACACAATATAAAATATCTACTTTCATGCCCTAACTGATTTGGTTCAGTGGATAGAATGTCAGCCTGTGGACTGAAGGGTCTCAGGTCCGATTCCGGTCAAGGGCATATGCCTGGGTTGTGGGCTTGATCCCCAGTAGGGGACGTGCAGGAGGCAGCCGATCAATGATTCTCTCTCATCACTGATGTTTCTCTTTCCCTCTCCCTTCCTCTCCGAAATCAATAAAGATATATTTAAATAAATAAAATATCTACCTTCAAAGCCAAAAGTCAAAGAGCACTTCACTGTTGTGTTATATACCATATTTACTTTTTGTTTTTATTAGCTTTTAAACATCAGAGTAAACAGAATAGTCTAATGAACCCCATATACTCACCCAGCCTTACTGATCAATATATAGTAAATTCAGTTTCATTTAAACCCATTTCCCAGCCAATGAGTTTTAAAGTGAATTCCAGACATTTCATTTATATCTCACTCAGTATATATTTCCAAGAAAGAAGTGGTACTCAAAAACAACAATAGCCCTGGCCAGGATTAGAGCATCGTCCCAGGTTGTGGGTTTGAGCCCTGGTAAGGGTACATGCAAGAACCAACCAATAAATGTATAGATAAGTGGAACAACAAATCGATGTTTTTCTCTCTCCCTCTCCCTCTCTAAAATCAGTAAGTGAAAAAAACAAAACAACCACAAGATACCATTCCTCTTTAAAAACTGAACTCATTTTACCCCCTATCCCCACACTTCCCTTGCCCTTTGTTGGTTGTGACCTGAACTTCTTTATTTGTCTTAGATTAGAAGCATCAAGCGCCCAGGCAACCCTCAGAAATGATTCAAGTCAGAGCCTCGACTTTTTGCAGAACAGCTCACACAGGCACAGCAGGCTTGAGAGAGATGAGATCAAGAGGCACTAATCATGGAGATACTAAGTCATTAGCCCTTTTGCAAAAACCCACAATTCCAAGACAGAGTAAATCACCAGCAGATCAATCCAATCTGGCTCCCACCAGAGAGAAGTCTGACAGTTGTCCGCCATCCTGGTGAAAGTAGCCTACTAATCATCAAGTTACCGTATTTTCCAACGCATAAGACCACTTTTTAACCCATGAAAATCTTCTCAAAAGTCGGGGGTCTTCTTATACGCCAGAAAATACGGTAACTCCAAGGAGGCAGTCAGAGGCAGGAGAAAGGTCAAACACACCCTAAAACACAGTTTAAACCAGTGATCACCATTTCAGGCTGTTCATTAGAATTACCTGGGGAGCTTTGAAAGTAAATCAGAACCCCCAGAAACTCTGTATGTGATTCTGCAAATAAGTATCACAATCGATTAGAAGATTATGAGTCATCTTAAGCCTTCCATAACTGGTATGCCGACACTCCCCAATATACAGACCTGGCCACCTGCAAGAGGGGGCTCCAAAAACATTTTGAGAGTATTTAATATATCATGTGTTTTATTAAAGCTGTCTTCCACCATGAAAAATGCATGCTGCAAACCATTTCACAAAATCAAAGTAGACAATACTACAATTTCTCTATCACTGAAAGGACCTACAACCTATATACTATGTCAAATAGTAGGAAGCCCTATTTATCTTGATGCCTCTAAAAAAATCTTGAGGATGGTGATTTTCCTTTTGGTATTAATGGCCAGTATTAATCTAATTCATTCATTTACTCACCTTATCAAAAAATAATGATTCAGTTCCTACACCATGCTTGCTGGCATCTGCCATAGAAGAATCCTTTAGGCTGAGAAGTTTGGGTTTCTTCTGAAAAAAATAGGAAAAATACAAACATGCTAAAATTTAAAGAGTGGATTCCTCTATTATTTTCACGTGTTCAATTGCTTCCTTATTAACCAATGCTGATTAATAATTTGCAACAAATGAGAGAATTCAAATACTAACTTGCTTCACATCCTACAAGATTTCCACCCGTCTTCTCTATTTGTTTGCCTGTCATATTTTTTCCCCAGAGGATCATTCTACTCCTCAAATATTCTCTCTACATTTCCAATGGGGCCAAAAGTATGGAGTTGGAAGAGAATGTTTGTAAATTCATGAAGAGAATATAGTTTATTTTTCTAATAAAAGGAGTAACTACCTTGTCAGCAGTATCCATTCAGATCAATTTAAGACTGGCCTTTTAATTGTTTTTTGTTAATCCTCAACGGAGGATATTTTTTCACTGATTCTTAGAATGGAAGGGAAGGGAGGAAGGAAATGGGAAGAAGGGAACAAGGAGGAGAGGAGAGAGGGAGGGAAGGGTGGAGAGGGAGAGAAACATTATGTGGGCATATCATTTGGTTGTCTCCCGCACAAGCTGGGGATGGAACCTGCAATCGAGACATGTGCCCTTGACCGGAACTGAACCTGAGACCCTAAAGTCCAAGGCGACCCTCACCATTGAGCCCAACAGGCTAGGGCAAGACTGTTTTTTTAAAGTGAATTAATAGGGCATGAGATAAGTGTCAGGCAAAATTTACTTTTTTTAAAAAAGGAAGTGGGGCATTTGTTTTTTTAAATTGATTTTAGAGAGAGGAACGGGGAAATCAACATCAATGTAAGAAAAATCAATCAGTTGCCTCCCACACTTGCCCCAATAAGGAATCAAACCTGCAACCTGGGTATGTTCCCTGACCGGGAATCAAATCTACCACATTTTGGTGTATGGGACAATGCTCTAACCAACTGAACCACCCAGGCAGGGCAAGAATTTATTTGTAAAAAGCTACATATCAACTATCTGTGAAGAAACACAAACTCTGGGAAAAACAGCACATTTACCTTTGTCATTCCAGAGCTCACTCACTGAGGAGCCATAGCCACTGCTCAACTGCCTAAGCAAAAAGTAGGGAGGGAATTCTAACCCTAATGTAATGTTTCCTCCTGTGGGTAATCACGTGCAGGAGAAGACCATCTTAGAAGTGGAACAAATCTGTTGACCTGCTTGCTACTCATATAAATAATACTTTTTATTAGAAATTCCACTAGCTTTTATTTTTTAATAAAACTCTGCCAACACACCTCTCTTCCATGTTCTGTACTGCTTTAAAATTTACTAAATCAACACAGTCCCTACACCTAGCCCTCTCCACATCAAAGAGGAAGAGAGTGGGCTCAGCTTTCTGCAGGCAGATTAGCAGTGTTTACCAAGAAGCCTTATATGACAGGTCACTAACAGCAGTTTAAGACCTCCTTTTGCTGTAGCAGAAAACCTTACCTTGGAGATGAAGATGATACAGATAAGATCAGCCAACCCAACAAAGAACCTTGGGTATGAGAGGCCATCAGACCAAAAGAGATCTCACAAAGCACAGGCGCTTTACTCACAGAAGAATCTGAGACCACTGACTTATATCTGCAATAATAAGCTTAGTAATCTTTTTTCTTAGCACAGGTTTAAGGCATCAAATCAGAAGGGAAAAATTAACATCTCAGAAACCCTTAGCAGAATACAAAAACAGATGACAGCTAATAACAGAGAGAGACAAAATCAATAAAAACTCAAAAAACCATAGTGCCCTGGCGAGTGTTCTCAATGGTTTGAGCGCCAGGCTGCTCACCAAAGGGTCTCAGATTTGATTCCCAGTCAAGAGCAGGAACCTGGGTTGCAGGTTTGATCCCCAGTCCTTGTCGGGGCATGTGTGGGAGGCAACCAATGTGTCTTCTCTCACATCGATGTTTCTTCCCCACTTACGCCACTCTCACTCTCTCAAAAAAAATCAATGGGAAAAAAAATTTATTCTCGGTTGAGAATTAAGAACATAAAAGCATATTGATCTGAGTAATTAGTGGTATTGTAACATTTTTTTGCAAAGCCAGATAAGAAGCTCTGCATTGAGTTTCTATGCCACACACCTCAATATCCAAGATCTAACTGACTACACACTTAGGATAAAAGCACATGACCAACCCTGGGTACCTGTCCACTAGAATTGCTCCTGAAAGTCAAAATGAGTAGCTGCTGCTCATTCTCACCTTCACCGGAGGGGTGGTTCCTGTTCCAGAGTGCCTCCGGATCTGGCAGCCATTCTGACTGGGCCTCTGTGGCTTATTGTTCAGTTGGGGCTTCTTCACAGTGCCTCCATGGTCATTTCTCACAGAATCAACCTTCTCTGCAGTTGTTTTACTTAAAAGCTAATTAAAACACATGAAAGAGATTAACGCTCTTATCAAACAAGTATCATTTAGAGAAAGTTCCCTTATGATTCCAGCTTCCTAAATTACCTAAGAAAATAATTCTAAATAGTGTAGTTCTCCCAAGTAAAACTTACCACAGAGCTGTTGGCATCTGGTAAAAACTGTCCAAACTCTGACAACAGATCTTCCTGATTTTTAAAAAGGCGAGCCACCTGGGCATAAACCTCCTGCTCAGTCAACGCTGGAGTGTAGTTTCCTCCAGCTTCCTTGGCATTTCGCTGTTCTTTCTGACAAATTGCAAATGGAAGAGATCACATTAGAGGAGTTTTGGATGACTCAATTTTGCACATTTTTTGAGACTTCTGACAGGAGCTCTGTATGTCACCTTCTTGGGCTACATTTGAAAATGTCTATACTTTTAGCAACTGTTTTGACTGCAAACTTTAAGGTGAGAAAGTGTGAAAAATGGTGGCTGACAATTCCTTTTAAAAACATATTTAAAATTAGTTTGTGAATTCGCAGAGGACCACTACCAATTGATAAACACAAAAAATTACAGAGAAATTTCTCCTTACACAAGTCATGCTATAAACTTCCCACATAAGTAAGTATGCATTTCACAGGGCAGTAACTTTAAAAATGCTGACTACCTGCTACAAGGTAATTAAAGCCAAGCAATCAAATGCTTTATAAGTACTTATCATAGTTTCCAACTGGTTCATTCCCAGTTAGAATTAGAGACACAA
>PVJC01013649.1:0-37617 GCA_004026665.1 Murina feae
GTGGCACAGAATCTTTATTTTTCTCCTCAGGTGACTTGCTTCACCTCTCCTTCAGCCTAGGCTCATAGAAGGCAGCACAGCACAGTTCGAGGAGCCCGGGTCTTGATGTCTATGGCCTGGGGTTCAAGTTCTGGCTTCACAGTCGCTCTCTGACCTTGAGCAGATTACTCACGCCCTCCTTCCTCTTCCTCATTTGTAAAGTGATGCTGGCAGGGCTCCCTCATAAGGTTGCCATGAGCTTGGAATGAAATAAATGTGCTTTGTTTCATTCGGCTCTTAAAGAAATAAAGTACTGTAGTGCATATGACATAGCGAATTCTCACTCTCTGATGCCATCGCTAATGGTCTCGGCCCGCATGGCCCAGGAAATAGTAAGAGGTGAAAATAAAGGCGACAGGCACGGTCGTGTGCCGTCTCAGACGTCAGACCCCTGGTGCTGTAAGAGGTGCAATGAGAACCTCTTTTAATAAGAAAGAAACTCCTGACAATGACCCCGACCATGAGATGTGTCCATAACTAAGGTTCAGGTTCCCTGAGGACAGAGCTGTGTTTTATTTTCAATGTTACATGCAGGACAGCACCCTTATGAATAGTGGTAAAAAATATATAAAAATCAGTGGACATTTTAGATCCCAGGCCCAAAACTCATAACTGGAACCCACAGACATGCTTCTTTTTGCCCATGCATTTAAAAAAAAAAATCACATTAGTAGGTAGCTCTTACACATCAAAATGTTTCACTTAAATATTCTTTTTTTTTTAAATATATACAAAATTATTTAGCAACACGGGGCCCACATTTCCCGCCTGGCAGTGAATGCTGGAGTGGAGAAGCAGATGCCCAGCGGGAAACTCTCCAGTTTAACGTAGACCCCACCACTCCCTAATGCTCGCCTAAACCACTTCCCTCATACCTCTCCTGCCTGGCCTCCCGGACACTGGAGTTTGTGACTGCATCCCCTGTGGTAGTAGAGCCTGATGTGTCAAGAAGGAAGGTTATTCATCCGATCAGTGCTGCTGCTAAGACCTGGCGCTAGGTGCTGGGGGAGGGCACGGGAGATGAAGAACAGGACTGACTCACATATATCACCAATGGGTATCTCACCAGGAGCAGAGCAGTTCACGTGCGGGGATGACTGCGGTGAAAGAGGACACGTGCCAGGCTAATGGTGCAAGAATTGAAAGGCGTGGCATCTGCTTCTGCCTGAGCTGCTTGCAGGGAGTCTCATGAATGAGACCCAGCTCTTTAAGGGTGATAGGATTTCGGTTTCTGGAGGAGAAAGTGGCCTTCCCCCCGGAGGGAGTGACATACGCAGCAAAAAGCAGCTGTGACTTGACCAGTTTGATCCACACGTGGAGGAGCAAAGGGAGTTGAAAAGACGAGGAGCCAGGCAAGGGGCCTTTAAAGCCACAGAGTGGCATTCGGGCCATCGGCAAGAGGGCTCTGGCAAAGATTTTTAAGAAGAATAGTGTGATCAAAAGAGATTTTGGAAATAAAATATTTTTCAAATGTGTCAGCAAACATCCCAAAGGCAGAAATGGCTCCTGATCTGTTTGTCCAGATGCACCCTGCACCCTGCTTTTTCTTGCAGCCCCTTTCTGCTGTGCATGCTCCGATGATGTCAGAAAAGGGCCCTTTCCTTTTCCGGCCGTGACCTCAGGCCCAGAGCCCATAGACGGGATAAATTTCACTTGAAATGGGAAGTGCATTAGAGGGGGTGTGGTAACACTTAAAACCTGTTTGGGGCAGCACTAAATTGTCAAGACTGATTTGAACGGTTGCTTGTGCTGGCTCCAACCAGATTGCAAATCTAATTCTCTAAGTGTGACTCGCTGGATCCTCATTGTTATGGTTGCTGCCCACCTGTGAGCACTGGCAGCGATGCCCTGCCTTCCTGGTATTTGGTTATGGGTGGGTGATGGTGAGAGGACTGCCAACCCTGACTTTGGGCACATTCTGCTGAGAGTGCTGCTGCTGGGTAATAATTGATGCCACTGTCCTCACATGCGACTATGATCTACACTTGATCTTGGATTTGGCTTCCTTTGCTGGTCCCTTTAATGAGCACTTTGACAGTCTAATTCACACCAGGCCCTTGGAAAGTCTGTGACACAGTCACCGTCAGAAATAGGTGCTTCTTAGCTGGGATGACTTGGTTTCACTCAGAATTGAACATCACTGCTCCCAGGGATGGAACTGCTGGCCTGGCCTTGATGTTGCCGCAGAAAACAGAGAAGAGAGGCCTGCCCCTGGAGCCACATGGGCACTCATTTCTTTGTCGATCAATGGCTATTCCAGAGATGGTTTATTTTGTTTGCTTTTTGCACTGCAGCTATATTTAGGTTCACAACGAATCCTTAGGAAATGACAGGACATGAGGGAGTCAAGATTGCAAAAGTCTTCCTAGTGAGGAGAGTGGCATCGGGAGGCCTTTCAAAGTTGTTTTCTCTTCCCTGGGTTAGTGCTGGACTTCTTTTCCCCATTCATTCATCAGAAGCTTCTCAAGTGTGCTTTGTGTGCACTAAGAATCCTGCAAGGCTCTGGAGACGCCAGAGTGAGTGACTGGTAAGTTAACATCATGCACTCCTGCTGGATTTCTGGATTTTCTTTGTGACAAATTCAAGACAGATGTATTCACTTGTCAAATATAACCATTTTTCTTTTTCCCCAACCATAATGCCAGAAATGTGACATTTATGTCACTTAATGGCCTTGAGTTTATAAAATAAGTCCTCTGAACACTGGTTAATTTTACCAAAGTGCTATTTTCTGCAACTTGCACCAAGTGGGCACTCACTGGTGCCTGCAAGCATGAGGTAGAACCCGCAGGTAGGTAGATGATCCTCAGGGTGTGAGGAACTGAAACTAATAGGAATAGCCCACAAAACATGCTTTCATAGAAGAATAACAACTATGACCTAAGGAGTGCTTTGCTCAATTATTTTTAGAAAAGAAATAAATTAGCATCCACTAAAGTAAATTCCAGTTGGACTGGAAACCTAGGTGTACAAATTGGCCCCATACACAGATGGTCATATACACGCGTGTGTGAATGAGGCGTTTAAACTCTAGGAGAGTGAATCCCAAACAAACTATAAGTGGTTTCCTATGGAAAGTAGAATTTACTCTTCCTTTATGTATTTCTGTATTGTTCGAATTTGTGACAATGAGTAAAATACACACAGATACATGCACATGTACACAAATACTAACCTGATTGGATATGGAAAGAATTCCTGGGCTTACAATTAGTGGGAGAAATGACAAAATAATTGAGTGGTAGGATTTGACAGCAAACATGTTACTTTTATTGGAAAGAATTTAGGCAACTTGGAGAAAATATTTCCAACAAATTCATGTTGCCACCCTCAAATAGTTGAATATAGTAAGAGCATCTGGTCAGCTAAATAATGTCTGCCCCCAAGCATATCCAGGTCCTAATCCCTAGACTTTGTGAATATGTGACCTTTGCCTATGTCATTCAGTTAAGCATCTTGAGGTGGAAATGTTACCCTGGATTACCAGGTGGCCCCATCATTATCAGAAGGTTCTTTATAGGAGGGAAGCAGCACAATGAAAGTCAGAAGACAGATGTCATAATGGGAGCAGAGAGTCAGAGTCTCAGAGGAGCTTTGAAGAGCACGCTTGCTGGCCCCGAAGATGGAAGGAGGGGCCTCGAGCCAAGGAATGCTGGCAGCCACCAAAGCTGGAAAAGGCAAGGAAACGGATTCTCCCCCAGAGCCGTGGAGGGAGCCAGGCCCTGCCGACACCTGGATTTTAGCGTGGAGAAACCATTTCATATTCTGGAATAGGAAACCAACACAGAGCCTAAATGAACGAGACACATTGCTCGTGGTTGTCTGCTATGCCTCAGCCAGGCTTCCATGTTCAGACCATGTGGGCTCTTTGCTGTATTGTCTCTCTTCTTCCTCACAAACCTATGTGGAAGGTGGTGTGATTCTCATTTTTGCAATAATCAAAGCATAAGCTTAAGTTGTTGAATTGTACATCACACCATTAGTGTCAGAGCTAGGATTTCACCTGGCCCCCAAATCCATGCATGTGTGTCTTGAACTTGTGAGTATATGCAAAGGATACATGTCAAATTGTAGATAACTTTTGGGTTATAAGTGATATCTTCTGCCTTTTCTCATAACATACAAATGTAATGAAGAGGAAATATAATCTTACGTTCAGGAGAAGACGAAAAAATTCCTGCTGAAAGACTAGGAACGTGCCTTTCATGGTTTATTGTCATTGACAACAAGTCTCCCAGAGAATGTTCTTTCTGAATCATTACACTGCTCTTCCCAGAGGCGGTTTCCACAGGCGCCCTGATCTAATGTTTGGCCTTATGAGAACATCTCCGGTTACTCTCAGGTGAAGGCACATGTTCAAGACTGGATGGGAGGGTGCTGAGGTGAAGGTGGGCAGAGATGGCAGGGGGCCCAACCTAATGTGGAAATGCACTGCTGGGGACTCATGACCCACCAGCAGGCTGCTCTTTTTAGTTGCTGTTCTGTGTTCAGTTGTATCACTTTAACTGTCACATGAAAAAGAAACAAAAAAGTGGCCCCCTCCTCAGCCCCATGACCTTGCTCCCTCTCCGCTCACTTTCACTCAAGAAGTGCTGCCAGCGATAAGGAGAAAACCTCTGCCTGCCTCTCGGTGCCATCAGGGAGCCCCCTGGTTGTCATCCTCACTTCCCGCAGCACCCTTTTCCTCCCATCTGCCCACTCTTCCCCGGCTCCAGGAGGCCGGCAACCTGGCTGTGGGTGCTTTCTGGATTCCAGGATTTCATGCTCCGGACAGGTTCCATTACTCCACAGTATGGTCTGGGAAACTTGACCAGAACCACCAATGCTCCCACATGGGCCAAGGCCACAAAGAGAGATGCCAAGAGAGGGGATTCCCTGTTCCTCTGCAGGGATGGAGGAGAGGAGAAGGGCAGAAGCAAAGCCTGGGGCTGACGCGAAATGAGAGGTTTAAAGAGCCGACTGGGGGGATGAGTGGATTGAGAATGGGGCAAATACTTGCAAAGAATTCCCGAAACCCGAGTTGCCCGAAGGAGTCAGAAGAATGTGTGGAAAGTGTCTGTGGAGGCTGAAAGGGGCCGCCACCCTTCCCAACTCTGATGCTTGGTATGACTGGGTGGGGGACACCAGGGGCATGGACAGGGAGACAGCCTCCACCTTCTGCTCCGTGACAGTTGGGAGCTTCAGTGCAGTGTGATGGGTAAAAAGGTTGGGATTGTAATTTTGCCATTTGAGGATTTCTGCGCTTCTAAAACCTCGTTAATATAATCCGGAGAGACCCAGCTCTCCGCACCGCACCTGCTTGTGTGCAGGCGCAGAGCACTGGCTGTCGCTCCATCTCCCTCTCCCACGTTAGGGGACTTTTGTTGGGCCCCAAGGACGTTTGTCTACGATGGGCTTGTTTTCCAGAGTGTTTTCATGCTGGAACTTGAGGGACACTTTACTGTTTTCTTTGCCTCTCAGAATGAGGTAGGCCCCCAGAGAAAGGAACCGGTGTTTTTACTCTTGCCCTCGCCCAGGGTTCCTCGGCACAGCCTTTTTGCATCTCTAGATGCTTAGTTCTTAAGCCATTGGGATCGAGCTGTATTGCTGTCCCAGCTTCTGCCTTCCGCCCCACCCCACCCTAAGTTTTTCCGTTTTATCTGTTTGTTTAGTTTTATCACCTGAAGGGTGAGCTAACACTGACAAGCTTGACACAGTTTTGCTGTGATTCATGAACAGATTTCCTGCCTGGATTGGGGACTTTTCTTTATTTTGATCCAGAGCCACTTCTTTCTGTGTTTCAAGCTCCTCCTTTCCTCATAGAGTACATACTTAAAGTTTTCGAGAATTTTAGAGAATTTTTATAGTCTTCCTTTTTCACCCGACTTTGCCTCTGCCAGGTTGGTTAGAGAGCCTGGATTTGGAAATGTGATATCTGTCACCCTTGTGTTTTCATCATCCTTTCCAGTAGCTTCATAGCTCCGTTTGGAAATGGAGACCAAGTGGCTTCTTGTCTGCTTCATGATTAGACGGCCTAGTGAATTCGAGTGACTGCTTCTCTCACATCTTGTCAGCTGACTCGTAAATGGTAGGGTTAGATCACTTTACAACAATAGTTTGGCCAAGATTGTTACAGCAGCTGTCTAGGTAGGAGATATGGAGACCTCATAGGCACTTTAACACCTGAATGATGATGACAGAGACTCTGGGAGGAGGTGCAGTGGGCTGCAAGAGGCTAGGCTAGGCAGACAGGCTGTCCTTAGGCCAGGATCTTGGTAAGCTAAGCCACAGCAAAGAAGGGAACTTGGCTGGTGGTGGTGGCAGTTATAGGGCTGTCTCTTTATGGGTGACTGTTTAATTAAGATAGTGGCTAATGAAAAGTAAGTGGCTAGTGTTCATTAGTTAAATTTGATGGTACTCATTTGCGTCCTCCTTGATCACAAATTACTTCTCTTTTCAAAGCTTAAACCATGATTCCATCAGACCCTGATCACACCCCCAGCATTGGAGCCTCCTGTTTGCTCAGTTGATTTGCATTCACTTTGATTTATCCTGTCTGTTGAGCAACATGACTACAAAGGGATATGTAAGGCAGTCCAGCATAGTGATGGATAGACTGTGGGGCTTGGAGGCATTTGAGTCCTGGCTCTGCTTTAGCAAGTCTGAGCAATCCGTCCAGTCAACAACTCAGGTTTGCCACTTGTATGATGATGATGATGAAGATGATGACAATGATGACAACAATGATAACAACCAACATTACTGAGCACTTGCTGTGTGCCAGGCATATTTTATTAGGTGCTTTAAGTACACTATTTTATTTAATCGTCATAATGCCTCTGAAGAATATGCTATTTTTATCTCCACTATTTTATATACAAGAGAACTAAGTTTAGTGGAGCCAGGGGTCTTTATAGTGTTACATGAACCGCAGATGGCAGGCGCAGGGTTCAGAGCCAGGAGTCTGACTCAAGAGTTCACATTCCTCATCACACTGAAATATTAGTGAAAAAAAATGTTAAAGGAAGATTTTTCATACCTGCACATTTACCAAAAATTAAACTTTAACTGCACAATTTGTATGAGGATGAGGAGCAATAGCCACTCTGATACAACACTGGTAAGAGGGGACAACCCGATCATGGCTGTGACAAATTTATAATGGAAAATGGGGCATCCAGAATCAACCATAGTCTTGCATGTGATGTGGACAAGCTGGCTCTCATAGAAGCTACACCTATCATTTCAATTCCCATCTGAGGTCCCCCCACCTCCTTCACTCTAAATGATGCATGGCCCCTTTACATCCCCTTCTCAAAACCCCAGGAGTAAGAGCAGCCCATTTATGGTTTGCTTCACTAGCTCCTACTTTCCCATCCCTAGAATGATAATGGAATCACACTCCGGAAGGGCCACATACCACATTTGGTTAGTCTTTGTCCCTTGCTCGGTTTCTTCTGAGTATGCACTAGACCAGCAGGGAGCCTGGCTTGTGATGCAGCGCACATCTGTGATAACCTCTTTGAGGAAGAGTCCGTTTGGTTTTTCTGTTTGGGTCATGGCTACACATGTTTGCTTTTGTTGGTGTGTTTAATGACAACATTCTCTACTAGACCAAATGGCATTTGTGGGTTGCTTGGAGTTGCCAAGTGTATATTACCATAGAAGAGGTGAGGCCTGACTCTAAATGATGCTAACACTGAAATGGTACAGTAAAATGAGTACAAAAGACAAGTGGGACTAGGTTCCTGGCTATGCGCCTGAGTGGGTGGGTATTTACTTGATCTATATTTAGGAATGAGCATACTCTCAGTGTCTTGTTGGGTCCTCAGAGATCCTTCCTTTGGGGTCAGGTGGCACTGTTTCTGGGGAACGCAGGGAGCTTCTCAAGCCACTCCTGTCTCCCTCCCTGAGCAAATGGGACATCCGTGCTACATGGACAGCAGTCTAGCTGCAGTATTAGAAGTGGACCTGCCCTAAGGATACCCCCATCATCTCAAAGGCTCCCTTGTCTAAGCCCCTAAGTACCTTGGGGTCTTCTGATCCTCACAACAACCCAGTCCATCGAGGGTACTCTCACCCAGTTTCATAAAAAGAGAGTAAACTGGCTTGTGACCACAGAGCCAATGAGGAACAGTGCAAGTCCCAGTGCGCCTGGGTCCAGATCCCATGCTTTTAGCCACCTCATTAATGCGTGCCCTTGTTGTCTTGTGAATAGCATTGTTGTGAGACTTAAATGCAGTGTTGTAAGTACAGGCAAACTGAACAACACACAACAAAGCTTTTCATATTCAAGATATTATCAAGGTGGGGGTTTTGTTTCAGTTTTTGTTTTGCTCTTTGTTTTTTAAAATATGAGAACACAGAAGGAAACAATCTAATTTTGGCAAGGAGAGCTTGGGGTCAGCTGACCCCAAGAGGTCATATTGAGAGAGAGCTTGAGGGCAGGGATAGAAGGGTGTGGCATTAATACATTCAGGGATGGTGTGGCCAGATGGACTGTGTGGAGAGTAGAAGCAAGACTGGTAGTGAGGGGACAGGTGAGGAATGGAGGGGAAACGACAAGAGGTGAAAAAGCTTAGATGCCCTTGAAATGGTTGATTGGGGCCAGATGTTGAGGAGCCTCAAAGTAGCCTACACCCCATAGGCACTTTCAAACACTCCCCTAACGCAGGGATTCTCGGAGTCTGCTCTTTTGGACAGGTAGTTCTTTGTCCTGTGTATTGTACGTGTTTAGGAGCATCCCTAGCCTCTACCCACTCCCTGCTCCTCCCATTTCGAAAACCAGAAGTCTCTCCAGACACTGCCAGATGTTCCCCTGGGAACAGAGTTGCTCTGGGTTGAGAACCACTGCCCTAAAGTAGGGCAAGATGAGAAACGGCAGAACAGTGCAGTGGCCTAGGAGGTTGATCTGGTTCTGTTTTTGTCATGATGTTAACATGGAGGGTGATGGCAAAGGCGGGAAAGCTACCCTCACTTCTAGTTCCTCGTCTTTGTGCCTGCTGCAGGCCCAGGCTGCCAGGGTTTGGGTTGTTTAAAGAAATCTGAAAACATTTTCATGTTAAATCCATTCATATTTAAAACAGCTCCAATGAGGGATATATACAAACCAAATACAATGCATCTGTATGATTCCACCTACCCCCAGTCACACATTGTGGCTTTAAGTGCCTCCTGGCAGGCAATCTGTCACCTACTCTCTGTGTTCCCCTTGTTTGAGAAGCGGGACCTCCAAGCCAGGGATCCCATGCAGATGTGGCCGTATCCCTAGTAAGCTTAAGCGAATCAATTGCAGTACAAGTGTGGGTACTCCCCCAGGATTCCCCGGGACCCCTTCCCTGCTTCAGTATCAGCTGCTTCATTCAATCCTACTTATTGCATTTATTCATTCCTCACACAAACCCTCCACTTTAAAAAAAAGAACACTTTCTCACAGTACCTGTTTTCAGATCTCAGGGTCCTGGTGCCTCTCACCTGAGTGCACACTTACTTGCTCTTCCTTCTCAAAACAAGGAGTCCGGAAATGAACTAATCTGACCAGTATGGGGTGGGGAGGAGTGACCACTTCTTTCTTCCCCACGCAGCCTCAGCTGCTGTGCTCCAAGACTGCAGAGCCCCGGGCAGCCACAGGCATGCTCAGTGCACCATGAACTCAGCGTGAACTAGAATCCCTAAATCTCTTTCACACAGTCTGCTACCAAGTCGTATTTCTCCCCTGCACGTATAATAAATTATTTTAGTGTGCTTGCGAAGGGTAATGACTCAAGAGTAACTGGAGCTTGTCCGTCCCTCTCAGTGGTCCTAGACTGCTGCTGAGTTTTGATATATGTTTGTTTTGAAAAATAATTATTGTCCTTCTTACCTCTCTGTCAGGTGTCAGTTCTTGCTGTTCCCGTGGAGCTGTCTCTAGCCTTTTAATTTGCTGCTTCTAATCATTCGGGAGTTGGAAAATCATGTGTCCGGTACTTTTAGAATCATGGAACCAGGATCTTTAGAATTTCAAACAAGAGAGACGGTCTCTGAGGGTAGACCCTTCGTACGGGTGTGTGAGCACAGGTTGGGCGTTGGTTTTCCCTTCGCTGGTCAGAGCCACTTATTTTAGGTAACAGTTTTCAGGTCTGTAGAGGAATGTCTCCTTCTAGGACTTGTAAGATTTGAGTGCACAGAGTGGCTCTGTTGCCATTCATACAGCGAGCCGCATCCCCTCACCCTCTCTGTGCCCTGATTGCCCAGAGAATTGGAGCCTCATCTTGGAGACACCTTAGTAGACAATCAGGATCCAACCTGGAGGAACTCAATCCCTTTTACCCACTCTCTCCTCTTAAAGGTGAAGTTTCAATCATGGAATGGTTAGCCTTCTGTGGCCTAACGTTTATTCTACATTTTAGACCAGTGCTAGCATAACAGTTTGTACGTCATAATCATATTCTCCCAGGGGTGCTTTGCAGCTCTTCTCCCTTGCCCTTCTGTGAAAAAATTGAGGAAATGTGATTTGGATTTGGGGATGGGTAGAGATTCTCAGAGTGACTTTTTTCTTTTTTTTTCTCTCACTGCCATGCATGTCAGTGTGTCCTTTATGTAAAGGTTGTCTGCCTGTCTATTTCAGAGCATAATTCTAGAAGTGGATGTGCAGTTGAAGCTGTCAGCTGTCTAGTATGCCTGATCTGTCAGTGAAATCTAAAGGCTTTACACTGAAGTCGTGGGTTCTGCAGTTGCGGACTTATTCATCTGACTTATGTCCATTTCTTTTTTTTAATATTTTTAATAAAAGTAAGCTTGGTTGACCTTTGTTCCCATAGGATTATAGAAACTGAACTATTATAGAGGAGAGCCATGTGCTCTTCCACAACTTAGCCAAGTAAGACTTTACAAGTTGGTCTAATTTTTCTTCCAACATCTTTCTAACCAGTCCAAACAAAAAACTTCATCTATGCCTGGTAATTAAGGAAAATGAGTTAAGCTGGCGGGAGGGTGGGTGGCAGAGATCAGAGGCTGATGGTGTAGCTCTTTTAGACTATCTTAACTAGAAACAGAGCTTTGGGGTAAGGACCTGAACTGTGCCATCAAATCCTGCCAAAGCATAACATTATCCAAATTCATCTCAACAAATACATGGCACTAATAAGCAGGAAAGCAATCTTGAAAGAGCAAACTCTGACGTAGAGAAATGCCAGTTTTTTTTGAAGATCACTAAGAATTAAATGCTACCGCCTACTCTGGCAAGCTTTGGTGGCGGTGAAGATGGGTTTTAACATCTGCATTCATCCTTCCAGCTTTGTGACTGGAGACTTACTCTGACCCCTGTGGGCTTCCGTTTGCACAGCTGAAGAATCGAATTGGGAATTAGGAAGGTCTGAGGGAGGGAGCAGAGGGGCAGGGAGCAGAAGGAGCTAAGCGGAAGCTAATTCTTTACCCTCTCCCTCCCATCTCCCAGAGTCTCTTTACAGACAGATCGTAAGAGAATTCTGAAATCATTCCTCACCAGTTTCCAGATAGTTTACACCCTCTGCACAGCCCAGCTTCCACGTGGTGCGCTGAGGCTGCGGTCTTTCCATCCACATATTTCTCCAGGTGCCAGGCCAGGTCTGCTCCAGCCCCTCTCAGTGCCAGCAGCAGTGACCCCATGAACGCAGCTGAAGCTGGAGTGTCGCTGGGGGAAGCTAATGCAGTGCCCCCTCCAGGCCTGTTTGGCGCTGAAACCCTTGTGTGAAGACAGTTCCCACCTAGGGATAAAGAAATTGCTCTGCGATCATAATGTTTCAATCAAGGGTCATAACTCTACACTCTGCTTTCTTAAGGAGAAAGGAAAGAATACTTTAAAGAGTGATTTTACAGGTTTTCTCCAACCTGTTACCTAAAAGAAAAGATAGATTTGAAAAGAGTCATATATTTAAAACAGTGAAATTTAGAGAAACACTATAAAAGAAAAATCTGTCCATTTTCTGCCTAGCCCCTCTCCCCAACACACACCATTTAAACTTTTCACACCTCTCTTCAGCTCATCACAGAGCCTTTCTCTCAGGAGTGTAAGGGACCCGCAGGGCACCTGCTTTGGCTACTAGAGCAGCCACTAACTAGCCTTTTAAGCCAGTGACAGTACAAAGCAGAGGGGTGGTGAGCCATCAGAGCCCAGGGTCGGGGCTGTCTTCTGGCAGCAGTGCACCCAGTGTAAGCCACATCATGCTGTTACGTAACCTATTCTGTCCACCTGGACCCCTTCCCCTCATCTCTTAGCCTCTCTGCCTGTTGCAATTCTACCTCTATGCTTAGCCCAAATGCCCCCTCTCTGATGAAATCTTCCTGAGTCACTCAGGTGGGACCTGCCCGGAGCTCTCCCGTGCTCTCAGGCCACAGGATTGGGGCTGGCACCGTGGCCCTTCTCAAGCTCCCCGTCATAGCACGGTTACCGGGCGAACGCCTTTCTGTTATCTACCTTGCCAACTCTTCGTGATATAAACACACCGGGGGTGCCAACTGTGTGCCAGGCATTGTCCTAGGAACTGGAAATAGGTCAGTCAAGGTGCTCACCATCACTATGGAGACTGGCGTGTGCATAGAAAACTCATTATGATCTGTGTTAGATGGCGAAAGGAGGTATCGAGTGCTTTAACATTTTCATGTGCGTGCCTCCACATAGCTTTTGAGTTCTTACCTTTTGAAGCTGGAGGGTGTCTTACCAGTCTTTTATTTCCAAGCCTAACAGAATGCCTGACACCCAGCAGGTTCCCAGTATGTGTGTCTTGAATGAATCACCCCCCATCTAGTTAGCAGAAATGATGGGGGCCCAATTACCTGCACTCTATCCCGGGACTGGCTGGAGTGCTCTAATGGAAGCACGTAGTGAAGCTATGGAAGACAGGAGGGAGCACCTGTCACATAAGCCTTCCAGTAAATGCTAACGGAATGCAGAGACTGCATAATGTGGGCAAGGAGCGTATTCCCTTTTCTCCTATAAAATCCTCCTTAAAAGCATTTCAGCTGAGGGGATCTCCCCCAGTGTAGGTAAGGAGTAAGCCCAGTGCAAAGAGGCTGTTATCTTGTAAACACACAAGGGCGCTTCCAGCAGGATCCAGTGAGCTGACATGGTATACAGTGTGTCCCTGCCTTGTACCTGCAGCAGGGCCTCTGGCCAGTGGTTAGGAAAGAACAGATGAGCCACAGCTGACAGGGGACACACCCTCCCTGCCTGTAAGCAGCAGGACCTGGCGGAGATTGGAGTCTGCGGTGGGGCTGCAGTCACATAACCAGTCTCAGCACAGTGACCAGGAGCTTGTTTCATTGTCTTTTTAAAAAAATGTGATTTTAGTTTTGCAGCTGTGGCTTTTACAGATGAAGAAGAGAAACTCTCCAGGTGGATGATACTCATTTTGGTTTGAGGTTTGCCTTTTGAGGTTAATGCTAGAACCCTAACACCTCACATTTTTGTCAACTTTGTCACTACTTCCCTTCATTCATACACTTCCTTTCTCTGAATCTTTGGGGAATGAGGAGGGAGTTATTCCCATTCTGTATCTGAAGCCCAGAGAACAAAGTCAGATTTGACCCACTCTTCCTAAGCAGTGCACAGTCAGGATGTGGCGAAGGCCACTGCGCATTTTCTCTCATTCACATTCCCTGTCATAGTTACAGACGCAAGGTACTTTCGTTGAATGTTGCCAGTTTTGTCTTTGGAGTTCATGTGTGTTGTCTTTTATTTTCTTAAATATTGACTTAAACAATTAAAAACAAGACAACAGCCAAGCTAAATTTCTTTCTCGTCCAAACGTATAACTTATCAGGATCCATTTGTAAATTCTTATGAGGACATTTCAGGCGGGTCTTGGTATTCTGACAAATAGGGCTGCTCAGAAATGTGCCTAGCTTGGTCGTAAAGAGGCCTGAGTGCATCCAGTATGTTCCGTTAGCAGCAGCTCAGGAAAACTGCTTATTGGAAATCGAAGTTTCCCATCAAAATCTACTGCTGGGTCCACAACCAGTTGTCCATGGACCTCTGGTGGTCTGTGAGGTCCGAAAGCTTGGCGACCATTGGTTTAAGGAAACTTTTGGAGCAGTGGTCGCCAACCAGTGGTCCACGAGGTCCAAAAGGTTGGCGACCGCTGGTCTAGATCATCTGTTTCGGAGGGTTTAAACTAGGTTGTCTTTAGTGGTGTCATCAGTTCATAGAGACATTCATTGGCTTCTTAAAACTCGGAGCTTAGAAGAATGCATGCCGGTTCTCAGGGCTCTGCTACCCGAATGTAATCAATTTGGCAAGTGGAAGCTTGGCTCCTCAAAATTAGAGGTGGCTCCTCAGGATCACTTCAGATTAAATTGTAAACAGGGTTGATGATGGTTTTCAGAGTAGGCTGCTGAATGTGGGATAGACAGAATATAAATGACTTTACATAATTATACTTTTTCCTGATTAAAAAAATAATTTGCACCCATTGTGTAAAATATAGAAAGTCAGAAAAATACTAAAACCAAAATTACCTAAACTCTCACACCCAGAGATGTTTGACCGTTAATGATTTAATATTTTCTCTTGTATAAGTAAAAGAATGATCTTTGTTACACTGTTGAAATATACTAACATGTGGGAATGTGTGTTCATATGGGGCAAGAAGGACTGACAGAATAAGCGTTTCTCATGTCAGGTATAGTAATTTTTGTTAAGCAGCTGATTGTGAGCCACACCCTTACCTGAAAGTTGAAGAAGACAGAGCCACAAACGAGAATATTCTCTTGTCTATTTACTCTCACCTCCCCCCATGCAGCCTGAACAGGGTTGAAAGCAAAAGGGTGAGAAGGAAGAAATCGCTACTCCTGCCTGTGAGGGGGCAACGAGTGTGCTTTGCAAGTAGGTTCTCTATGCAACATATTCCATGAATCTGAATCAAACCATATTTATTTGTCTTCATTAAATTTCTGAGCTGGCAGCCCTGTACCGAACACTTAAAATGTATAAGGTTATTAAATTGAAAGTATGGGAGACAGGATGGAATTGAAGAGGAAATAGAAAACCAGAGACAGAGGCATTAGGAAAGAGGAAATGGCAAATTCAAAAACAGGTCGGGGATGAGCAGAAGCTTGTGAAGAAATAGCGCTGGGAGGACAGTGTGACGAGCCGCACCTCTCCTGACACAGGGAAGGGGTGTCAGGCCGCTGTCCCCATTCTCTGTAAAAGTCATCTTTGACTACACTTCTTGGGTGTGAGTGGAAATAGCTAGGGAATGCTTCACACATCACAGGAAGCTACTTTTTCGGGTAATTCAGAACCAAGATTTATGTATGCTTAAGCATAGCTTAAGTGAACCACACCCAAAGCCCTTGGCTGGAGACAGTATTGGGCTGGGTGTAAAATGTGCTAAAGCCTTTGATCCTCGCAGTACCTGTGGCAGCTTCACTGGTGGAGCTGGGATCTGAACCCAGGTGTGCCTATGCTCTTGTCAACACTGGCAGGCCTCGGCTCTCCAGTGTGAGTCATAAATAGGTGGCATATCCTTGCAAAATGCACAGGGTTGCTAATTGGATTGTTGAATTTTATAGCAAAGTCCTACTGAATTCACTTGCATCCTTTTGTCTTGTAGATACTTATATATGATTAATTGGTAAAGGGGAAAATACTAACATTTTTAAAGAAATCAATAGAAATCAATTCAGTTTGTCTCAATTTAATGAAATCCTACTACCTACTGTTTTAAAAGGATCAAAACTCAACCACAGTGGGAAGCAAACAGCCTTGAACTAGTTTTGGGGAGAATTTCCCTTGGATTTTCCCTACAAGGAAAGTAAAGCCAGTCATGCAGGAGCACCCAGCCTTGCCTGAAGTAGCTCTCAGCAGCCAGTGGACTTGCCTCTAACAGCATTTGAGAAGACAAATGTTCCCAGTGCTAGGCTGCAAATGGGTTAAAGCAGTGTTGATCCTCATCTGTCAGAACAATTAACATGAGTAAAATACTTGCCCTACTTAAAGCAGATGGAGGGAGGGGAGGAGGGGGGAGGAAGGTATTCTGTAGTACTGCTCATAAGATTAATGTTGCTATATGGGCAGCAGAAAGCACTGGATTTACTTTTTGAACATTACATAGATTTACAGGGATGTCAGTTAATGCTGAAAGCACAGACTGGGTTCTTAAAGGGTCTCTGTAGGGTATTGAATGAGGCATGGCAGAGGTGTGGGGAGGGCAGATGAGATAGTATTTTTAACAGTGAAATATGACTTGTTGACCATTTTTCCCTTATTTTTAGGCTCTGCCAAATTCAAGGCTTAACAGTAATCTGGCTTCTTAGAGGATATATAAATATTGTTGTAAATTGTGTTGGTAAAACAAATGACAAACAGAAATAGGGCTGCACTGACTTGAGACCCATCTGTGTGTTTGCAGGGAGACCAGATCCCATTGCCCTCCACTGGCACGGAGTCTGTGCTACTAGGGTAGGAGAGAAAGAAAACAGCATATTAATTAAGAGTAAGATATCTAGGAGGATTTTATTGCCCTTTGACAGTGCAGTGGAATGGGAAAATTGTTGAGGTTAGCAGAAGAATGATAGAAGATGACAGGTGTGAGAAATAATATTTACATGATTGCTGAACCAAATTTTAATTACAAGAAACTTACGGAGGAAGGAATCAGGCTGTTGCCTGAATCAGCTGTCACTGCAAGGCCAGAGCTGGGGATGAGGAAGGAGTATTATTGAGTGACCATTCGTCAGAGGCATAGATTCTACTGTTCCTTCAGATATGCTCCCCTCATAGATGTTCTGCCCTGATAGCCACTTCTTCCCTTGTTTCTTTCTCCTCTTCTTCCTTCTAATCCCCTAGCTATTGGGAAAAGTGGAAGTCCTCTGTGCGCAGTCATGGCTTTCAAGTTAAAATCTGGCGCCTAGCACCTTCCTGGAAAAGTGGCTGTGCCCTCAGATGCCGAGATGGTCCACTCACCGATGTGATGTCCTGTTTCTGAACAGGGACAGCTGGAGGGTACAGAGTCTTAGTTAACCGTCTGAGAACCAAGCCCCTGCAGTTGCTTTTCTCGTGTCTGTCTGGCGTTTGCACCTGGCCTGTGTAGATTCCTGTTTATCTGTATTTCAGCAGCATCTCTTCCTTTCTCGGTTCTTCTCCATTACCACATGCTCACTCCTCTTCGTATACGAGGCGTGTGTTTTAATTCATTCGTAAGCCCTTTTGTTTCGTAATGACACTAGCCATGGTTTTAAATATTGCTCATGTGGAGTGTCCCAGCCGTGCATTCTTTTTAGGTTCTTTCAGGTACTGAAATAATCCTCTAAAATTAAGAAAAAATAATAATTCTTTCCTAATTTTCGTAAAAAGGGATATCTCATCTATTTGTTTTATGTATCTGTTCAAACATTATTTAAATTAACACAACTTAGAAACTACCTAAATATGATTAAGAAAATTATAATGTATTTGCTTCGTGGCACTTACTCAGTCATTAAAATTATGTATATGAAGACTGGGTAGCCACTTGTGAAAACTACACAGAATAACACTGATTTGGCAATATAAGTATGTTCTTATTATAGCTAGTTAAATATGTGTGTGTGTGTGTGTGTGTGTGTGTGTGTGTGAGTATATATACACAGAAAGGGACCATGGAGAAATGTAATAGCTTTACAATTGTGATATTTTGGTCTAATTTCTTTATATAATGTGGTTTTAAGGTAAAATATACTTAATGTTAACATTGCTTTCTAGAGGTCAGCTGAGTGAGATGTGGAGTTCCATGACAAGTGGAGGGGGGGTATGATTTATCTGGAGAACTGCAGTTGGTTCAGTGTGGCCAGAGATGAAAGCGTTGAGTAGGGGAACAGTCCTTAGGTCACATTAAGAAATTTGGACTCTACCTGAGGGTGGAGTCTGTCAATGGCTATTGAAGGGTTGCTGTTTATTTTTAGTTATCTTTTAGCAAGAAAAGTAGTATACTCAGCATTGCACTTTAGAGCGTTGGGCTGGCTTTAGAGAACAGTGTGGAGAGAAGGCTAGAAGAGGAAAACCAGTGAAAACACTGTTGTCGCAATCCGGGTGAGTAGTGGTATTCCGAACTAGAGTATATGGCAGGCCGGGAGAAGAGTGAAAAGTTTCCAGAGAGTTGGATGAGGTAAGATCAACAGAAATTAATGGTAAGAATGAGGATTAGGGGGGAAAAATTCAAAAAGGATGCCCGAGTCTCAGGCTTAGGTAAGTGGGCATGTGGAACCTGGCTCTTGGCACTTATTTGTTCCTTTGGTTTAAGGAGACAATAGAGCAGCGTGGTGGATGTGTGTGTGTGGGGAGGGGGAGCTGTTGGCTGGCAAGGGAAGAAGGCAGGTTGCGTTTGGAGTGTGGTGAGTGTGGCCCTTTGGGTACAGAGGTCTGGTGGGCAGCTGAACATGTTTTGAGCACAGGGGAGCTGTCACCCACGTCTGTTGGGTTGAGATTAGTGTCATACTTCTGTGTGGGAGACATGCACGAGCTTCAGTAGTAAATGTGTTTACCCTGAGGATTCTGCTGGCAACAGTCGTCTTTGGAATTCCAAGTGCCAGCAGCACAGCTGCTAAACGTCACTCTTCCGATCAGAGGGTTTCCTAGCAGTTCCACTCAGGGCACGTGTCCGCTTTGTTCTTTAGCTGCTGGTGCTGGGCTGTCCATGAAATCCTTGGGAACCCAGCCTGACCCCATCCAGTTTTACAGCTTTCCTATAGTAATCCCCCTGCTTCCTACCTGGTGTCTTAATGTACAAGAAAAGGGACTTTAGGGACTGTGTCTCAGGGAGAAATCCAAAGGCAGAGCCCATTACAACAAACGTACCCATTATAGCAAACACTTTGTTGAGAGCTGGAGAAAATAATTGTCTCTTAAATTGTTGAATGATTACTTGAACTTGACTTTTTTAATGGCAAAGTCTGCTTCTTGCAAATCAACATGGGATGTGGCTGTGCAGACCTGAGGGGAAGTGATCTGCTCCTGCTGGTTGGGAGTAGTAGGAGGTGGAGGAATAGGGGCAGGAAAAATGGGAGTATGAAATGCAGTGGTGTTCAGACATTTTGAAAATCTATATCCATGGTGATCACAACACACGAAATTTATTTCTAGATTCATTTATAGGTTATGACCTAAAGGTTGAAAATATTTATGAAAAGTACTCTAGGGATAGCTGACTGGGAATGATTTTATTTCTTCCTTAGAGTTGACTGTATTTCAGAGTATATTATAAGGAATATCATTGGTTGGTCTTTAATTTAGCCCTGGGTGTACTCCACTGAAAACCTCATACAAACCCCATACAACCTCCTAAACATTTTCCTGAGCAAGTCGAGCAAAGCTTTCAAAAGCCAAATAAATCCCAGCAGCTGTAGCATCATCTCTACTTATCTGCCGCTGCTCCCCCTCCAGTTTGAGTGGCTAATCGAACATTAACTACAGTAATCTGATTTGCATTTTTCCTGTCAAATGTGCCACTCTGTGAATAGCTGAATTAACTTAGTCTTCCTGGAATATGCCCAAATGTTGAGAACTGTTTAGGACCTTTCAAACCCATTTGGTCTGTTAGCTCTGTGTTGAGATAAGCAGAATAATGAAGTCCCTGAAATCAAAGGAAAACTAATTGTAGTACCTCTTTCCAGCTTTGAGTCATTGAAGTTTGACTGTCTCAAGTATGTTCTAATGAGGCTCATTATTTTGTTTGTTCTACTTCTGATTATTCTGAGATAATTTTACATTTGCATTGTTAATATCCTCCCCCCCCCCCAAATTTGTTGACACATCTGTTTATTTTCAAGAAGAAGTTGTTAGCTTCTCCTTTCAAGAACAGAAGCTGTGCATGTCCATTGTCACAGCTGACATAGAAGTATATCCTGGAAAAGCCAAGTCAGGCTCTTCCTCACATATATTTGTCTCCCTACTTACCCCACGTCGAAATTGGTGTTTATTCTTCAGTACCCACCTATGCTTGTGTAAAATAAACAAATATTCAGTTATGTGGTAAATATTTTTATAAAAAATAATTCAGACTACCTACATCCCAATCTTAACTCTTTTTTAAACCTAACATAGTATGATTTTCTTGCTAATATATTCTATAGGTCTTACTCTTTTTCACAGCTGCAAAATGTGGATATGCCACAGTTTAGCCATTCCCTCCCCCTGTAGATAGGCATTTGTGTTTCAATTATTCCGTTTACTTTTTGTCATTATTATAATGCTACATCAAATATCTTTGTAAATATATCTTAAAACTTGTAAATTGTCAGATCAAAAGAGGTGCTCCCTAGGTGTCATATATAAAGGAGGTGGTCCTTACCAGGAATCGGGGCATGATTCACCTAGGTGCTTCCAGGTTCCACCAGCAGATTGATTTTTACTAGTTGAGTCCCTTTAGCAAGGTGTTGGGAGGAAGACTAGTCAGAAACACTGATTCAAGCCATAATTTTGACTCAGGATGCTCTCTCTCTACCCAGCCCTGTCCTGGGCCATTGCTCTTTAACCTAAATCTCTCTGAGTACTGACTGGATCTAGGATTTTTTTTTTGTTTTAATCCTCACCCAAGGATATTTCTTTTATTGATTTTGGAGAGAGAGAAAAGGAAAGAAAAAGAGAGAAACATTGATATGAGAGAGAAACATTGATCTCCCCCCCCCCCCCCCCCCCCGTACATGCCTGGACCAGGAATTGAACTTGCAACCTAAGTATGTGCCCAGACTTGGAATTGAACCCGCAACATTTTTGGTGTATGGGGCAACACTCAGCCAACTGAGCCACCTGGCCAGGTGGGTCTGGGGCTTTTTGAAAGTAGTTTGCTGACCTTTGTACTCCTCCATGGCAATGATATAAAAGGACCTCACTATAGTAAGTTTCTGTAGTTCTCAAGCATGAATTCCTGATCTACTCATTTTAGTTCATATTAATCTACTCCAGTGTGATTCTCCACTTTCTCTTGCCCTTTGTTTTGGTATTGCAGTAAGGAAGGTCTCCATCTTTGAAGTTGGTTATGCATTGGTCATAGTTGGGTGCAATAGCCTATAAATCCACTGTATACCTTTGCTCAGTTTATACACACCAAGTGCAGAGTTACAATGCTATGTTAGCTATTTTGAGTTACAGACACTAAGTTAGATATTTAAGGTCACTTTGATTTAATTCATTTGGTAGTTATACATGTTCTTGCACTATGCTGGCTGTTAGTAATCTAATAGATGGAGGAGCAAAATAGACGTTGTGTTTGTCCTTAAGGAACTAAGTCTAAGTTAAGGAGATCTACTACCAAGAACATTACAATTGATTACATGGAATGTCCATGTTATTTTATGGGATTCAGTCTTATACATGACTACACTCGCTGGGGGGAGAGTGGAAGTTTAATATTGTTCTGCCCGCTGTCCTGTAGGTGCTGGACCTGCCAGCAGCACAGACACAGCTGCCATGCTTTATCTGTGACGCCAGGGCACAGAGGAAGTGGCTATTTCTGCGCTCAGTGCTCAGAACAGTGGGCACTAAAAATGGTTTGTAGCATGACATTCCTGGGGGAAAAAGAAAAAAATATATATTGTTCTACCCAAAGCCCTAGGAGATTTTTTTTAAATCTTCATAATTCTGTGTTTATCAATGAACAAATAGATTAAATATTTTTAGATATATTTTATTGATTTTTTACAGAGATGAATGGAGAGGGATAGAGAGAAACATCGGTGAGAGAGAAACATTGATCATCTGCCTCCTGCACACCTCCTACTGGGGATGTGCCCGCAACCAAGGTACATGCCCTTGATCAGAATCAAACCTGGGACCTTTCAGTCTGCAGGCTGATGCTCTATCCACTGAGCAAAACCGGTTAGGGCTAGATTTAATATTTTTGAAAAAGCGAAGGGGAGATTTTATACTAATGCAACATTAAACATTCTAATACTATAATGTAATACAAAAGGATTTAGCAACATGGTAATGGCTACATATAAGAACAGTAGAAAGAGTAATTATTCAGTAGTAATAGGATAATACTAAATAAAAACAACAAACTTAAATTTGTATTTTACATATGCAATGAAATTCCAATTGAGTAAAGATTAAGATGACTACATTCTTTAAAATCAGAATGAAGAAAATGTAGGTAACTATCTGATCTGAGTGGAGAAGGACTTTTTAAACAGGAAGCAGAGGGAAAGATCTATAAAGGAAAATATTTATTGAGACAACATGAGAATATAAAGCATTGATGTCAGGAAACACTATATAAATTAAAAAGTGAACAGCCAACTGGGAAAGAATATTTGCAATACATATGTGGAAAGGTTAATATCTGTAATACACATCAAACACTAAGAAGTCAGCATCCTGTCAAAATGGGCAAAGAACATGAACAGACAATTTAAAAATAAAGTCACATGTCCAATAGATTTATGAAAAAAAATTAACCTTAAATAATCAAGGAAATGAAAACTAAAAGTCATCTTGGAACCATATGGCCAAAAAAATATTTAAATGATATATCTATAGTTGTTGAGAATAAAGCAAAACAGATATGGCTGGCAGAAATATATGCTATAATAGTTTATGGGGGTGGGAAGGCAATCTCTCAGAAGCTTTAGCCAAATAATTCCATTTTCAGGAATTTTTCCTATTGTTCTTCATTGCAGCATCATAGAACAAAGAAAAGTGGTTACATATCCAGTAATTGGTTGTTGGTTAAATTGTGGTACATCCAGCATGTAGGTAATTATATTAAGATGGACAGATGGCTATAGATAAGGTCTTCTTTTTTTGTAGCCTGGTTTTGTCAATATTTAAAACGTGGGGAAAGAGCAAAATCTTATATTTGACCCCCCCGCCCCCCTTTTTAGCAAGTGGGAGGGAGGGAGGGGGAGAGAAGAACATCAATGTGAGAGAGACACATCAGTTGGTTGCCTCCTGAACTCAGAGTGAACCTGCAACCCTTCTGTGCTCCTGCTGATGCTCTACCACTGAGCCACATTGGCCAGGGCACCCCTTCCCCTTTTTATTCAAATAAGATTACTTAGAAGGGGAAGAGATGTACATGGGAAATAAATATTTCTCAGTGATAAAGCTGTAGGAAGTAGCTGCCCACATACTGTGTGAGAGAAAGAAGCATATTCCATATCTAGATGAATTGCCGAAGAAGCTAAGTAGTGTAATAACCTCCAAGACCTTACCCAGACTGTGAAATAACTTCAAAGAGGCAATCTGAGATGTTGACTCTGGCGGTTTTGTGGTCACCTGGACAGAAGCTGTGCCAGCCAGCTCTGAATTCTGTCTCGTTTTTAAGTGACACTTGGTCATCAGTATTAAGCCAGGTGCCTGGATTTTTTCAGTTGAATTATGTTCACGTGGTATGAATTGTCCATGGGTATGTGTCTCTGTTGTCTTCCACTCCTTTCATGGAGAAGGTGTCCCTATGTGTCCTCATACAGAATCCCTTTCCTAAGTAATTATTCTTTTCTTTCCCAAGGCTCCCACAGTGCCTGAAGGTGGTCAACCAGCATTTGGATAGCTTTCCCAAATACTTTTGCTAGATTAAGAAGTTCAGCTGTTGGGAGGTGGGTCATGGGGCAGGGAAGGGAGAGAGCCCTTGTTCGTGAGGCTTCCTAGAGCAGTGTCTGGGCTTCCTCGTGTGACAAGCAGGTATCTCTGAAGCTCTCTGTGCCTTCAAACCCCACACTTTCTGGAGAATTCCTTCGCCATAGCTGCTTTTTTCCATGGAGGTTGCCCAGTAACCACTGTGAAATGATATGGAACACAGAGCCACCAACTATGTTTTCTGAGTTAATTGGGTTTGCACCTGTTGCTTATCTGTGCATTTTTGCCCTTGTCAGCTGATTGTCAAACTGAAGCTTAGTACGTTGGGGGCAGAAACGCGGGCTAAAGGGTTCCAGAGGGAAGGGACAGTTCTGTCTGTATTCTGTGCTTCTTATAATCTTTAGTCATTAAAGTCACGAAAACGGTCCCCTGTGTGACGGGAAGTTATCTTGTGCCCTGCGGCAGTTATGCTCTGCAGAACCTGTCTCAGGAACTTCCTTGTGGACATGCACAGTTGTGAGTTAGAGGTTTTGCATTGAAGACCATCTGAGTGAGCTTCCAGGAATTCATGTTCTGTGATTTGATGAGGTCATGGCCAAACACCCCTGAGAAACAGAAACGGTTCAGAAGAGCATCCAGCATATTTGAAAGCAAAGTTTGAGACACTCATCCGCAGCACTTGAGAGGAGCCTCAGTTCAGAACGCGTTCAGGATACAGAAATCCTGATACTGGGAGCCAAACATTCACTCCTTACTTTCGGTGACTCTCATTAGTGACTTGGCAATATGTGGGTCCTAACCCCTCACCCCCCCAATTTCAAGTCTTGTCCTTAAAGATCAGCGACTCAGAGCTTCTGTGTGGGAGAACACTCAGAGGTACTTGCTCCTACTGCATTGGCGGCCCCATTAGCAAAGAGAACACAGTCCGTAATGTGACTTTTTGTCAAACTCTATAAACAGGCAAACGTAATGAAGTGTGTTAGAGATTAACACACATTTTTAAAGTCTCAAGTAAGGGGAGCTGTAAAAGTCAGTAAGTACCACCTTGCACTGTTATCCTCTATTGAAAATAGCATGTTTATAGTGCTTGTAACATACGACACTTATATAAACATCTCGCCATCTCCCCAGTATCCCTGGAAAGTGAATAGCATAGATATTAACTTCCACAGAACAGATAAAGCAGCAGGAGTGGGGGGGGGGCATGCAGAGATGGGGCCCTGGAGTCCTTTCATTACAGGCACACGCACAGAAGCAGCGGAGCTCCCAGCATTCCTGTGGTGGTGGCTTGTCAGAATTTTTCAGAAATGTGGCTTCTTGCCCGAGAGATGGGAAAATGGGGTATTGCCCAGTTCTGCAAGAGAAAGATTTTTGTTTCTGCCACGGGGTAGAAATGAAGTCCATTGAGGAAAAGGATAAAAGAAATACTGGAACTAGGTACATTCTACGGCTCTACTTGTCCTTGTTTAAAAGAAGTAATTGCTGGAAGGAAAGGAAAAACTTTAATATGGACACCTTCATTACTTTCTCTCCATGAACACCAGACCTACTGATGATCTTATCCTTTAAAAAATAATAAAGCCACTTGTGCATCTTATTAAAAATCCTAAGAATTTTATTTTTTATTTTATTTTATTTTATTTATTTTTATTTATTTATTTTTTTAAATCCTAAGAATTTTACATTGGAGTTGAAATGTGGGGCATCCGTCCAATTTTGCATGGTAGTTATGGCTGAGGTATCATGTACTTGCCATGCCCAGAAGAGAGCACTTTACTTAACTGAAGTGAAGCTGGGCAATGCGTCAATGCAGGAGCAGAATAAAAACATATCATTTATGCTGATCTTCCAAGCAGTGCCCTTTTCTGAATTGCCTTTGCTGCTTGAATAGCTACTGTTACGAGGCATTTTGTTTTCAAGACAGCCCTCTGATTGTTCCCCCTCTCACAGCAGTGGCCGGCAGCAGAGCTTTCCATTTTCCTCCCAGCTCATCCCACCCCAGTTCAAAAGGTGACCTGTCAGGGGGAAGAGGGCAAGTCGATGCATTTTAAGAGACCACCCTCGTGTCTCCCGCTGCCAGAAGGTAACCAGCAACGAGTTTCTGAACTTGAACATTAACCCCTTGGCTCTCTGTACCTGCGCAGTTTGACGAGTCTGAATAAGGGCATTCTTTTGCCAGAACAGCCTCCAGCTATTTCTCATGCCACAGCTCAACTCCACCCAATTATCTAAGCTTGAGTGCTCCCACAGTGCTGGGCTGGGAGGGTGTGGGGATGTCATTACAGGAGATGATGCAAGGTGAAGGCTTTGACACACTTAGGTACAGAAATGGTGCTGCCAGGGGAAGTCTTTCAAAGGGTCCATGGTAGTTGTTGGTTTTTTTTCCCCTTGACCTATAATGCTAATTTCTTTAATTATCTTCTCTTTATTTTTATTTTTCTTCTGGGTTTCTTGGCTTCCTTCAGAATTATGGCTGCCTCCATGCATACGGCCTACCCATTCTAGTTCCCTTTCCCTCCTACCTTTGATTTTTTTCCTCTTCCCTTCTTAGCCACAAAACAGTAAGAGTGATTCAGGCCAGCGTCTCCTCTTCCCCTCTCCTTAGGTCAAAGGGCAGGCATCTGGGACAGTGGCGGTTCCAATATTTCTATGCAGTTAGATGCTCTGGGAAGGGGGAGACAGGATGGGCTTACCTTAAAGCTCTGCCTGCTTAGCCAACACAGTCTCTCTACACCAATTGGTTGCTTCTACTGAATGCCTGTAGGAGCAGTGATGGATATTATGGGGCTGAAGCCTGCCTAAGGTGTTACTGCTGATCTAGCCCGAATCCAGGGGCTCTTTGCACTACAGACTGTAAGGGGCAAATGCGGGCCGTGGAATTAGCCTTACCACAAGTCTTTTGCCCTGCCTGCTCCCCCAACTCCACTCACCCACCAGTCTATTTGCCCTCTTTTCTGCTACCGCCACCCACCAGCTGGGCTTAATAAAAACATAAAGATAGCGCGAAAACATGGGTTGCCCTGACCTGCACCTGCTATTCAAACTTGGGGATTCAGGATTCCATAAACTGCAAGTTTTGTGCATATGGCATATTCTGGAATTTGAACTCACCGTAGGGGAGTTCTGCTTCATATTATCATTGTTCATAGCATAAATTTATCATTCTGTATACTCTTATTAACCTACCTCTATGGAAATCATTTGACTCATGGAGCAGAGCTAATCTTTTTTTAAAGTTTTGTAAAAAGAACGTCAATAACTGTACTTTCGTCCATAAAATGCAATGGGAGAAAGAAATGCAAGTATATTTTTTTAGGTTTCAAAGAACAGGTCATGTAAGCACTGGTTCAAATGGATATGAAGGTACTCTTAACATCTGGAGCTTATTAGGAAAAAACACATTTTCAGCAAAATTTTAACACTCCACATTTCAGTTATCAATTCCTTATGGCTCTCCGGTTGCCATATTGACGCAAGATGAATAGTGTATAAGCTCCACTAGTCTTGCCGTGACGTGCCGGGGTTAATATTGCATTAGTTATGTGAAATGACTAAAAAAAGTTCAGCATAAGCTTGTGGCTTTACCTACAAGGATACTCTCAGGCTCTGTTTTATCCCCACCTTTTCTTCATGAACATAAATCCATTGCCCAACTGAATATAGTATCTGGAATGAGGTAGGATACGTTTTTAATTTTTACAATTTTGAGACAGTTTTTGAATAATTTTGGCAAATTTTGAATAATTTTGATTCCTTTTAAGATGGCAATTGAAAGAGGAAGTTGATAGTTGTAGGTCAGATTTCTTAGCCCCTGGAAAGACTATTTCTAAGAGAGTTTAGATCTGTTCCACTGCCAATGCAATAGATCTTTACCTTTTGCAGTCCAGCCCAGCGATTTTCAACTGCTGTGCCTCACGAATGTTTAAACATGCAACACTTGACAAAATATCTATTCATGGGCACTGACCTCTTTCAACTTAGGTTGTCAAATAAAGATTTAAAAACGACAACAGGCAACACAATAGCCATCCAGTGTAAATAAATCAAAAGTATGCTCCCCCCCCCCTTTTTTGGGTCACAATTTTAGTAATTAATCTTTTGTGTGCTATAAATTGAAAAGGTTGGAAATTGCTGCTCTAGCCTATTATTTGGGAGAGGAACCACTCCTTTATGTTGCAATCACTTTAAATAAGCGTCCAGTTCTGTTACAGTCATTTTCTAGGTAGCCCTCGCCTCCCAGGCATGTGAATGCCATGGCTTAGGCCATAACATAGGGTGACAGGGAATGAAGTGCGCAAATCCTGCCCTCCTATCAGTGTTACTCTGTTATAGGAACCGCTATTGCCAGGGTTTAACAACAAACCAAAAACACAAAAACAAAACAGAAACCAAATAAGCAAAAACTTACTTTGAGGTGCCTGTGCTTTCCCTGACATAAGCTCTGCTTTTCTTTGCCACATAACCACTCTGGGCTTGACTCACCTTTTTTGCTCCAGTGCGCCTGCTGGTGTAAAATGAGAGAGCCATCAGGTTGGAATGATTCCGAGAGGCCATAGACTAAACACTCGGGCAGGGCTGCACCCATATTACCCCAGAGAGAGGAGACTTGCCCCCGTCTTGAAAGGCCTTCCAAGGGGAATCCCACAGCCTGCGCTGCACCTTCTAAGCCCTAATAAGTATCACTGTCAGGGACGTCGGGTACAGCAAACCTGAATCCCCCTTCTGCAACGCCAGCCCGTGGACCCGCACTCCGTATGAGAGCATATCATGTGCCTGTCGGCTGCTGCTAATTCACTTCCCATCTCAGAGCAGAGTGATCCCATTCCACTTCTGTGATGTTTTTCTGGGAGCCCAGAAGGAAGCTTGGTCTTTTTGATAAACAATGCTCTGGGTTGAAGTTGATGGGAAGACTATCTCACAGTCTTTGGATCTCATAATCCTGCTAATCCATCTCAGAATGGCACTTGCACTTGAACTATAATAACACCAACACTGTTTCATCATTAGCATTTTAGGATTTTGACCTCACAGGGCAACTCGCTCGGCCTCTACGGAAACTGCATCTGAATGCTGCTGTTTTCTGCCTCTGTATTTGCTTCCTTGCATTATGATTGACAGGAACAACTTCTTTAGCAGTGAAGCCTAGCTTTAACAGTTTGGGGGAATTTGGGTTTTTGTATGGTTGAAACTGCAGTATTTCTAGTCGCTGCTGGATGGAGGCTTTCCTTTGACATCTTTATGTTGGAAATGGTTTATTCTTCGACAGAAATCTTTAAGACATTTTCTGCTCCCTGCCTTTCTGCTTTCAGGAAACAAAATAAGGGGGCTTTAGGGAATTTTTCTGTTTGCGTTCTAGTGGTGTGTCTGCAAGGAGGTAGAGAAAAGGGGTGTTGAGGTGGAGGTGGGCATTGCAAGGGGCTCGAGGATTAGATGTCACCTCTCTTGGTGTGTTACGTTTGAAGTAAGGATGAGGCCTGACTCCGTGGGCTTGGGAAGATGTGCAGCTCTGCCTGTCCTTATAATAAGCCCAGGAGCAATTTAATTTGCACACGATCCTATATCGTGTGGGAAGGGAGCAGTGCCATATCCACAGCCGTGGGTGATTGCCCCAAAGCTCCCCACCTGCCCGAGCAGCGCACAGCACTGGGCTCTGTCTGGGACCACGCGTGTGTTTGTTGGGAGCCACACGTATGGGCTGGAAGATGGTGCCTCTCCCTGGGAGCTCCTTCCATGAAGGAGCTTTCTCCTTCAGAGAAAGTCTGAAGCAACTGATCAAACGTGCAGCCACAGGAACATTTCTCCCCTCAGCCCACCGGTTGGCCTCCTCCTTACCCTTCCTGCTGCTTCCCACCAAGGGAAGAGATGCTAGGGGAAAGTCCCACACAGCACGCAGGTGGAGACCTCGTGTTGTCCTCACTCCCCTTCTGTAGTCAGTGAGTTCTGCCATGACACCCCCCCGCCCTTCACTACCACCACCACCACCACCACCATACTTCATTAATTTCAGAATTAATTTCAGAATTAGCCTATGAGATGGAGAGGGCAGGAAAGGGGAATAAATCACTTTATACGAGAGAAAATTGTCAAGGCATCTGTGATAAAATGTGTTCCTGAGAGGGAAAGGGGGGAGGGGGGCTCTATTCATTGAAAAACTGCCGAGTTGTTAGGCACCTATCAGAGTTACATTGTGCTGTGGTTTCCAGAGGCAAAGGGGCAGGAAACCCGGAGGGAGAAGGGGCTCCTCGCAGGAAAGAGCCGGAATGCTGTCAAGCTGGCCTCAACCGCAGTGTTTCGTTCTAGTCTGTGGCCACCAGCTTGCGTTACAGCTTTCATCGCTGTTCTGACTTGTTTGTGACTTGGCAGGGGACTGTGAAGTCTCACCCTGCCCTGGCCAGGGTGGTGCTGCCGGGGCACGGGACACACCCACTTTGGGGAGTGGATGTCTCCCTTGCAGGACCAGGGTCTCTGTGGGTCTGTTTGGCCATAGAGCTCCTCTTGCCCTTCACCTGCTGAAGCTTCCGCCCTCCAGCGCACAGGGGGTCTTGCTGCAACTCCCTTCAGATACCGGTGGCTTGTCCCGTGGGAGCTGTGTGCTATAAACCATCTGGTGCTGGGCGGCATCCAGATCTGCAATCTTAGCTTCTCCGATTCCTCCCTTGGCCCACGCCAGCTCTGTGATCTGCAAATGCATGACCCCGGATACCCACAGTAAGGGAGATGCGGAGATGGCGAATGGGATGGGTCAGGTTGCGAGTTTGGGGTTTCAGATCCTAGAAAAACTTACTCTGCCTCAGTTTCTTTATCTGCAAAATGAGGTAATAATAGCGCCTGACTTGCTTTGTGAGAATCCAGTGAAATCCCATGGGAAGCGATTGCGTGGCCCCCGGCACACAGGAAGGGCGCTGCCAGCATTCACGGCAGGTCGTGCCTGGTTCTAGGTAGCGCTCATCAAAAGGGACGTTGGCATCCTCGCAGGGCCACTGCATGACAGGGGATTGTTGTCGAGATTTGACGACTTAGAGGGGATGCTGATGATACAGTGAACTATTTGGTGAGTTTGCAGTATAGAAGGGAGTACTATATTAAACATATTGTTTCACATATGTTACGTTTAGTATATTTACATTAGAAAAATATCTGACATACTTGCTAGCGATGTGATCTCTAGATGGTGGGGTAAGGATAATGTAAGTTCTTTTATCTGAATTTTCTAATTTCCTAAATTTATCCATTCCACAAATAGTGTCTGGAGTTCAACCATGTGCCAGGCACAGTTCATCTTGTTCGCTGGCTATTTTCCCAGTTTCCTGACATGCCTGCCTTCTTGGAACTCATGGTCTCATGGGGGAATGAATCAACCAGAAACCTGTATAATATACTGTCAAGTAGTAATAAGTGTTACAAAAAATACAGAGTAAAAGGATAGAGAAGAGGGGGGTTGCAGGTGAGGAAAACTTGTTCCAGGCGGTTGGTGGAGATGACAGGAAGGCAACCTGAATGAATTGAGAGAGGAGTGAGTATTCATATGGGATATTATGATTCCTAGGTTAAGCTGTTATATACAATTCTCTATTTTGTTGACAACATGGTGTGTTATGCATGTCGTGCAATTTGCCCGACCAGTCATTTTTTTATTATGAACAAATTTTTTGTGCAGATCCTTGCTTATAGTGAGCTTTACCATTTAGATACGTTTATGATAACTGATTTTGGGATCACTGTACATGTCCCACTTGGTTCTTGATCCTCTATGATATGTAAGCTGGAGATCTGCGGCTACTCCAGTTTCTGGGCTGTTTAGGATTAATGTGTTTGCCTGCGTACCTGCAGGGCCAGCCAGGGTGCAGGCAGGGAGCACCTGCCTCAATTGCACGTGTTGAAAGGCACAGTGTAGATTACGATGATGGATGTGATCTGGGCCTCAGTGTGATGAGTCATCCTGATTGCTTCATCAAGGTTTCTGTAAACAAGGAGAGAGCATAGTAACCCAGCACTCTTTCAAGGCCTAATATTACCTTGACACTTTTTAGCAAGCACCAAGCATGGCATGGTGCTCATCATAGTTAGGATGATAGTGGCCATGGTGGCCGACATTCTGCCAGGGAGCCTGGCGGTTAAGTGATTTACGTGCAGTACGTTCATTTAATCTTCACAGCTCTGTATGGTTATTGTTCCCGTATCTCAAGATAAGTAAACTGAGGCTGGGGACTGGGGTTTGTGTTTCTGTTTTGTGATGGTGATAAAACCTATGTCCTTAACTAAAGAATTTCCCCCCATTGTTCCTCTCCCTGCACTCCCTCTCCCAGTCTCTCCCTCTTCTGGGAAGATCATCCTGTTTGGGATTAGCATTGGCTGGTTTAGGGGTTTGAAAAGGAGAGAAGGTTCAGATTGTTCCTTCTAGTCGTATTTAAACACACTGTTCTCTCAAGCAGCCAGCAGGGCTCTGATGGGAGAGAACGCTGAGCAGACTTGAAATGTGTCTCTCCTACCCTTGCCTGGTGCTTCGGACGCCATGTACCAGCAAGTGGCCCATCCGCCAGCAGCCCTGGGTGAGGACAGACAAGCACAGCCTGCCCTCACAGAAATGGGAGCTTGTTTATGGCATCAAGCACTTAGTGACTTTCTTTAAACGCAATAGTGCGTGTTAAAGTATCTTCTAAAAGTTGACAGTGCATTTAATGATTGTATTGAGTGTCTCAATCAGCAACAACTTGGCTATTATCCTGCTCTAATGAAAAGTCTGAACATGTGTCCCTTGAGTTTATGTATAAAGTTTATATGTATATATTAATACATGTAAATTTACATATGTATGTATCTGTATATATATGTATACACACACACATACTCAAATCTAAATCTTCAGTCATTTTCCCAAAGAAAAAACATTGTCTTCAATTCAGTAAAAAAAAAGAAAGAAAGAAAGAAAAGGGGCGGAGGGGGGAGGAGTCTTTCCAAAACTGTTGCTGTAAAATACTGTGGCCTCTCCTAATCTGTGGAGTTTATTGACTATTTCACCATTAAAGGTACTTTGTTTCTCTGGAATGAGGAATTCAATGCGTGCTGAATTGGATCAATATAAAAATTTATGAACAATGCAGGCCTTGTCAGGAACTCTTTACTCCTGTTCATATAATTCTCTGTGGGAGTTTCTGCCTCAGAGATCACATCAGTAGTTAGTGCACGTTGAAATATTCATGTCCTCTGATTAGCCAGATTTAATTGTTACATTTTCATCTCCTTCATGATGTGTCATTAGGATGCAGCCCACCTTGAAATGTAAGGAGGCTGCCGGCTTATTGTAGTGTCTTTATTTTGCCTGTGTTCCTTTACAAATAACCTTGTATACACATGTAATTCTGGTTTCCCTTGGAAATAACACCATCAAAAGTATGAAGTTATTTGTTTGTGGAAAATACCAAGTTATTTATTCCTACTAGCAACTCTGGTATTATATAATATTTGTATAGTAAAATTTAAAATATATATAATATGCTGTTTGGATTTTTTAATTTTTTTAAGATCTATTAACTAAAGTGAGTTTTCCTCCCTTGTAGTTTAATTAGCAAAATTAAGAGCTTTTTCACTTCCACTGTGATATATTCCTCTTTAACTTTTACTCATAGGTTATGTAAATAGCTGGAGATAAATTTTTCTTTGAGTCCTTCCTGGACCTGATAGCAGCTGAATGGTCTTCTTTTTCTCAAAATATTGGAAGTTTTAAATAATACCATTTTCCCCCATGCTAATTTTGCATTTCTGCTTTTCCCTCTTGTAAAAGGAACCTCTGAGACATTATCTTCCCAATAGTTTTACAGGTATCTGGGAAGTGCTATGATACTCTGTTGCAAAGCATGAGGCATAGTGGTTATGAACTGGCTCAGGGGTTAGACATACTCGGGCTTTCGTTCTAGCTCTGCCACTTACTAGTTGGACAGTTTACTGAACTTCTAAGCCTCAATTCCTACCTCTTTAAATTGGGGTTGGATAATAACCAGTTCGTAAGGCTATGTGAATAATAGTCGAGAAAGTGTTACATGCTTCATATAGCAGCTAGCACATAGTAAGCATTCCCGTGCTACTATTATTATTTCCAATAAAATTATGGGATTTTAATTTTATTTTTTAATATATACATTTTTTATTGATTTTAGAGAGGAAGCGGGGAGAGAGAGAAGCATCAGTGATGAGAGAATCATTGATCAGCTGCCTCCTGCATACCATCCCTACTGGGGATTGAGCCCATAACCCAGGCATGTGCCCTGACTGGGAATTGAACCATGACCTCCTAGTTCATAGGTCAACTCTCACCCGTTGAGCCAGACTTATTTTTAGAGGAGTTTACAGATGGGTTGGGATTCAGGGTTATCTGCAGATCCCACAACGGCCAGTCTTGGTGACCTCCGTCCTTGAGAGTCACCTCCCTCCTTGGGAGGCATCTCCCAGCCATTTATTTGAGACAAACAAAGAGTTGCTTCAGGGCTGGTGGTGTAGCTGCTTTGTGAGTTGGCATCATCACCCATATTAGGCCCCCTTGCAGATAACCGTTTTTCTCTAGTGAACCCCATCCGTATTGGAGGAATCCTAGAATGCTGTTTTCAACAACTGAGCTTAATGGAGGTTTACAAAGTAAATCAGGGAGAGCTGACCTTTCGGGGTAAATTATGGACAAAGGAAAAGACAAAAGCTGCTGCTTTCTGAGTTGATCTAGGGCTGCAAAAAGTGATTGGCATGCAGTGAACAATCTTGTAGATGATATTTAATGAGTTTCAGGTTTCAAGGTTATGAGCAGCCTTTCTTGAAATACTACCCAGCAGGTGTCCCAGCAGGACTTTTGGCAGCAAATAGGAATGTCCAGTCCTGGAAGCCGCTGGACAGGCTGGTTTGTCCATCTGGCAGGAGCGCTCCCCTTTTGCCAGGGATTCTGTTCTTATGTATCTGAGTGAGAGCCGCTGGGCTGGAGGGAGTCTTGGAGAGGAAGCTGAAAGAGGCTGTTTTCTCGTGTGCAGATGTCTGTTGCCATTTCCAAGGACAGGGCTGGATGTATACAGTTATTCACTCCCCAGAAGCTCCCAGCTGCCATATGGGAGAGTGGAAGCCTCTGGACGGGGCAGGAGGAAGTCGGAATTTGATGAGCGTTGTTTCTCTGTGTCTGTTTCACGTCTTTATAGCGACGGAAGTGGACTAGACATTCTCAGGTTTCTTCTGCATTGATAACATTGTGTAAGATTGTCGTGTGCTTTCAGTTCTAAGGGAAAGAACTTGGATCAGCTCTACACAGCGAAGCTTCCTCGTGCGGTGAGCTTCCACGGAGCCTTTCCGGGGCCAGTGGGCAAAGAAAGTATGCAAAGCCCCAAGCACAGAGATCAGGGTGGGGCCATTTGGTAGGAACCCTTCTCAAAAGGATGAAAAGGCACAGGAAGTTAGAGAGAACTTCCCAAATACACACTGAGCTGAGCTGACCACCAACTCCCCCCGCCCTGCGCTTCATCACTGCCTCAAGAGGCTCTCCCTGCTCCCTCCCCCTGTGCCCTGCTTTTCCCCACCCCTGCCAGTGCCCACAGCTGACCTCCCACCCCGCATCCTCCATCCTTCCCACATACATGCCCTCACGCACACAGCCCACAAGCAAGGGACAGCTGTGGCATGCTGAGTTAAAAGTGAGCACACAGCAGAGATTAGAGCGTGGAGTATTGGTGTGTTAATATTTATTCTATTGTTTATTAGTTTTCTGCGCTCTGGCTGATTTCCTATCCATCCTCTGGGCCTTGGTTTCCTCATTTTTCAGGAGGTATTAATAAGTATCTCACAGCATTGTGGTGAGGGTTAAAGGAGACACTGAATGAAATGTGCTTAGCCCAAGTGCCTGGTACCCGTTAAACATTAAGCCAGTGGCCACTATTACTGTCATGATTCTTATTATCACTATGGAGTTGACTAGAATTCTCAAAATATTCTGAGAGCCTGGCATCAGGTTTTGACACTGCCTGTCTTCTGCAGGGCTCTCCAGCTGATCGAATCTGGTGAAGAGTAGAAAGCACTTAGTGTAGAACCTGCCGAGGATATGTGTTTGGCAAAGTTTAGTTGCATTTGTTTCTTCCCCTTTGACAAAGGGGTGAAAGAAGTGGCACTACCCATTGTCACCACTCAAGCATAAGCAAAATTGTGTATCCCTTATACCTGGAGGGCAAGTGGCTCATTCAGGACAGAGTGGTAATCCCTTGGTGGGGAGGAAACGGAGGTTCCCTGACAGAATAGCATGACTTACAGGAGTGCCATTCAAGTAGCCAGGTCAGGTAGAGGAGAAAGAAAGAGAACAGACACCACTTGCCCTGGGTGAGCTTGCCTGCCAACAAAGCGGGAAGGCTGGCTCAGCCATCACACCCTGGTGCCTGTGGAGACTCAGGATGAATTCATCCCTCTGTCTGAGTTGTGGCTGTGGAAGCCATTGGTCCCACTGAAGGCGGTGCTGTTAGAGAGCAGATCAAAGCCTCAGAAAGATGAGCAAACGGGTGGACTTGGAGTTTGACAGCCTAGATTCAGGTTCTGGGTCCCATTCATCAACTGTGATCCTGGGGGAAAGGACCTTTGCCTCAGCGAACTGGGATTCATAGCTTCCCTGCAGACCACAGAGCTGTGGGGTTAGAGGTGAAGATCCAAAGGGATGATGCGCGGGAGAGTGCCAAGTAAACAGGACTGTGCCAGCACGTGTTTGCTGTTATTGCTAGTAGAGTAAGATGGAGGTGCTCATGATCACTGACAATACACAGGGGTGCTCTGGGGGGCTCACCAGAGTCCTTGAGCTGCTGACTTAAAAGGGCAGCTTAGGAAGTGTGAAGGCCTTTGTGTCATAGCTAATGTGTAACAGGAAAGACATCTGTGCACTTGGCTCAAGAGGAGCTGATGGGAGAGGCCATCAAAAAGGCACTGCTAACTTCTCACCCAGGCCCAGGCAGCTGGGCATGATCTGTCAGAGGCTAAATGAGCTCGTCCTAATAGCCAGTTGGACAATGAAATACTAGACAAGTAATGTTTCATCCAAAAACAACGACCATTTTGGCAGTTATCTTGCAGCCCAATTTCCAGGTTGTCTGGAACCTGGAAACGTGAAGCAGAGCTGAAAACAGCCTAGGGAATTAGTGCTTCCGTCTCAGACATGAGGTGTGCACGGATTTATACCCTTCATGCACTAGTTCCAAATTTGTATAGAAAATATCAGGGTCCCATCCCAACCTGGCTTAGACCTCGGATTAAAATTTCACAGAGGATGAAGAGCCTTGCCCATCATCTCCTTAAAATAAGCCTTAGAACTTCAGTAGAAACCAGCCCAGCAGCTCTTGCCTCACAGGCCCGTGTGATACGCGCCAAAAAGGAAGGTGCTCGAAATCAGAGAGGACTGTGTTACTTATTCATCTGAATGTTCCTCTCACTCCTTGGGTGGGGCTTTGTCTAAGAAGGCTGTGGACTTGAAACATGGCTAGAAAAGAGGAACGCTCACCTGGTTCCAGACACCATGCTGATCACTCTGTGGATGCTGTCTCATTTGACTTTATGGTAGCCCTGTGACAAAGCAGTTAAATAAACTGTCCAAAGACAATCCACCAGTAAGTGGCATAAATGAGATTTGAACCCAGGCTTATCTGATTCTTTCTAAATGAGGATGAAGTCAACTTCATTTGCCAGAGTACCTCAACATGATGTTGGTCTAAACAACAGAGGGCTGTTTCTCATGTCCTGTTACAGACGTCTGGACTTAGGCAGTCCAAAAGATAGGGTGGCGCTACAAAACTGTTAGGGAATCAGGCACCTTTCAGCTCCCTGAAAGGTGACCTCATCTTTATGAAGCAAGATGGCTGCTCCATCATCACATTAATATACCAAGTAAAAAAAAAGAGAGAGAGAGAGAGGGCAGGCCCTCTTTCAAAAAGATTTTCCCAGAACTCCCACATAATGTTCCGCTTACATCTTATTGGCCAGAGCTTTGTCACATGTCTACATCTAGCTCCAACTGCAAGGGAGGCTGAAACTGGGACATGGTAGCTGAACAGTATAACCAGCTAAAAATCAAGGTCGTCTTCCTCAGCATGAAG
>PVJC01013650.1:0-37660 GCA_004026665.1 Murina feae
CCCCCCATCCTCTCCTCCATCTTTATCCATCCCCTCCTCCCAATCACCACACTGTTGTCCATGCCCAGGAGTTCTTTCTCTCTCTCTTTTTAAACTTTTTGTTCAATCCCTCCACCCCTAGCCCTTCCCCAGCGGTCAGCCTGCTCTCTGTCTATGAGTCTGTCTCTCTTTGCTTGTTAGCTCATGTGAGTGAAATCAGATGGCACTCTGACTGGCTTATTTCACTTAGCACAGTGTTCTCCGGGTCCATCCATGCTGTCGCAAAGGGTGGCATTCCTTGTTTAGCGTTCTTGAATAGCGTTCCATGGTGTAAATGCACCAGAGCTGCGTCAGCCACTCGTCTACTGAAGGGTGCTTGGGTGGCGTCCAAACCTTGGCTATTGTAAATAAGGCTGCATGGGGCGACCATTTCTTCATCGTGGAAGTTTTTGTGCTCGTTTTGATTTTTACATCTATTGCATTACATGGTTTCTCTCTTGCAGAGGCAGTGTTTTTTTATAGCACCCTGGGCCTCCCGCCACCCCTCTCTGGGCCCCCTAACTTTGTTCCTCATCAGCTTGGGGGAGTAATAACAATCTCTCTTCCCCCTTCAGGGCTGGGGCGAGGCCCGAGGAACCCACGGGCAGGACAGTGTGTTTTATCCCCTCCCCCAGGACGAGGTGCCCTGGAAGGGAAGTGGTTCAAGGGGGGAAATTGAGAAAGAAGAGGGTCAGCGGGGGCAGCGGGGCAGTGGGGTGATGGGGACAGAGGACTGGGGCACATTTCTGCTGTCCCCCTGTTTCTTGCCTCCTCTCTGTCTAAAGACCTCAGGTTTCCAAAAACCAATGCTCCTTGGTTCTCTGAGTTTCTTGAGCACCTACTGTGTGTCAGGCTTGGTCCCCCCCACCCCACCCCCGGGGGGACACAGCAGTAAACAGGACAGACCCAGTCCTGTCTCATGGAGTTGATGTTCCAGGGGGAGGCACTCTGATCATTTGATTACAAGTTATGGTAGAGACAGGAAATTCTACAAACAGGGCAGTGAGAGAAGGGGCTCTGGGAGTGACTTTAGTCACGGGGGGCGGGAGGGGGTAAGGTGGGGCGCTAAAGGGGCCTCTCCCAAGAAGTGACATTTGAGCTGAGGCCTAAAGGAGGTGAGGAAATCCCCTGAGTAAGGATCTGGGGGAAGGGCATTCCAGACAGAGGGAACAGCACATGCAAAGGCCCTGGGGTAAGCAACAAGCTGGGCTTCTAAGAAGCCACAAGGCTGCAGAGTGTGTGACCCAGGCAGGGAGGGCGAGGTAGGTGGTGAGAGGAAGTGGGCAGAGGTTTGCCAGATACTTTGGGGAATGAGGAGATGAGTTCAGGGGAAAGCAAAAGCATGCTAACCTGGCTTCCAGACACAGTTTCTCAAAGCAGCTGCCTTGCTGGGGCACTTGGCTGCCTCTGAAACCGCCCCCCCCCTCCAACACACACACACACACACACATACACACAGGGCTGGCCTTCCTCTGAAGGGAGAGCACTAACACATAATGATAGTCATGTTGGTGACACAGATAGGAATGCATCATCGGAGCAGAGGCAGAATTTGAACCCAGGCCTTGCCTGTTGGCAAGCATTTCTTTGAGCTCAAACGAAAAGCTTTTCAAGACTCAGTGATTCAGGCAGAAGACCAAGTAACATCTGATTAGGAGACAAAGGCAAAGGGAAGGGGAGCGTTACATCAGTCAGAGGACGGCGTTCCTGTAGATGCAGATAACCTAGCGTAGGGGGGCTCATTCTCGGCAGTTTTTAAGTTTCCGTCCCGTAGTCAGAGTCCTGTGATCTTCAAATCTGCTTTCTTGTTATCTTTGTAAATCGTTCCTTGGGGGGCACCAGTTTGCTGAGGCCCAGTCCACAGGTTCAAGGGGGTTATCTTGCCTGATTCCAAGGGTTGAGGTATAAGATGTGCAAGGCGGCTCCTCGGGCATGACAGCCCCGACGCCATTTATTATCATCTAGACGCCTCGCTCTTGACTGTCCCTCGATGCTGTCCTCCAGGCTTCCACGTTCTCTCTTCCTGAACTGGAGGGGTGCACGCCTCCCCACCTTGGAGCTGTGTACTGAGACGCACAATTGTCCCCACTGCTCGGTGTGCATGCCCAGGGGTGGGGCAAGGGAGGCGGTGAGTTCTATCACGCTGGTGCCCCCCGGGTTTCAGGTGTGTGGGGTGAAAGAAGAGCCCCAGGACCCCATACCTGGCCCAGGATGGACATGTGTATCCTGGAGGCCTTCTCAGAGGTGGCATCCCAACTGCGGCCTAAACCCAAGCAGCCATACTGGGAGGGGTCTTGCTGAATGCTGTGCCCCAGGCCCAGCCCGGAGCTGCCGTCAGCCTTCCTTAAGAAGGCCCAGTGTGCCCTGACTGGTTTGGCTCAGTGGATAGAGCATTGGCCTGCAGACTGAAGGGTCCCAGGTTCGATTCCGTTCAAGGGCATGTACCTTGGTTGCGGGCGCATCCCCAGTGGGGAGTGTGCAGGAGGCGGCTGATCGATGTTTCTAAATCTCTATCCCTCTCCCTTCCTCTCTGTAAAAAATCAATAAAATATATTTTTAAAAAAAGAAGAAGAAGGCCCAGTGTTTTTACACTCCCTCCCCTCCCCCCTCCCCTGCCCTCCTTCTTGCAGGAGATTTCTCTGATCAGGCCCTGGACTCAGGGGGCTGGTCCTTGAATCACAGGAACAGAGCTCCTGGCTGGGAGAAAACGGTCCTTTTTCATTTTTCCCCTCTGGTTTTAGGACTATCTGAAGGTAAGAGGTGGTGGGCAATGGGGCTGGGAGCCTCGGCAGGCCTTGGGGGGCGGGGGGGGGGGGTGTCCCCAGGATCGCACCACTCAAACTTTGCCTCTTGGAGGTGGAAGGCGGGGCTGGACTCAGCCTGACACCTCCCCAAGGGCCAAATTTCCTTTGGAGTTTCAGGGTTTATTGTGAAAACGCACCTGATTTTTTTCTTTGACGCCTTGACATTTTCTTGTTAACTTTACAATAAAACCACATGTAATTTCCCCCTGGAATTTGGGGGCACAGTTCCCCCAGACTCGCTTCCCTGGTCACTTAGCAAACAGTTATGGAGCCCTTGCTGGGGGCAGGGACAGTCAAAGCCATGTTCCTAAGGGGCTCTCGGGCCAGCGGGAGACGGGTTCCAGGAAACAGACTCAACATATAACCCCAGGTACCAGGGCACTCGGGAGAGTGCATGTGCATGTGGGCGACGGAGTCAGGGAGGGCTTCTCCCAGGGGGTGAGAGGCCCACGGAAATGACACTGGCAGAGGCAACAGCCAGTGCAAAGGCCCTGCACCTCACAGCCATCCCTGCGGCTGGCGATGTCATCCCCATTGCCCGGTGAAGGCTCTGCTATTGGAGGGCCCTCGGGGGGGGGGGGGCAAAGCAAAGCTGCTGTGACCCCTCACGGCCAGGCTGTGCCAGTGGCGAGGGGAAGCCAGCCAGACAGGTAGGCAGGCGGCGGCCTCAGAGGAAGTGGCTTAGCAGGTAAGCAGGTAGGAAATGTGCAGAAACCCCAGGCTGGGCCTGGCATCACAGCAGGCCTGGCGCTTGATGCCACATCTGGGGGGCAGCCCCTGGCACCTGTCACTTTGGAGGAGGGGGAGGAACAGCTGGGGAGGTTGGGGTTTCCAGTGGAGGCTCCCCTGGTCCTGGCTTGGGTGACGAGGAGCTCACTACCTCTCTCCTTCAGCACCGCACAGAACGGCTCTTGCTGGGAGGTTTGGATCTGTCTCCTGTGATTTTGTTTTTAAGTTTTACCGAGAAAGAAACGCACGTACCCTGTAATGCTGCCCATTTAAAGTGCCCGATGCAATGACGTTTCAGTATTGAGGGGGGTGCAGCCACCACCAGGCTCCATTCAGGATGACCCTTACCCTTCAGCTGTCACCGCCCCTCTCCCAACCAGCCCTAAGCAACCACCCATCTCCTCTCCCTCCCTGTGGATTTCCTATTTATCGATGCTGCCGCCGGTTCAGCCCCTGCCTGCTTCTCCTTGTATGGGGCTTCTCCCTCAGGCCCACCCTCTGGGGTGATGGCTCCCACCCTCCCCACTTCACAGATGGGGAAACTGAGGCTCAGAGAGCGCACGCCGCGTGTCCCATCGCAGGGCCCAGGCAGAGGGCTGGGGGGTTGGAGCCTCCCCCTTGCTCTTCACCTCCTGGCTTAAACTCTGCAGCGTTCCCGCTGCCCTGGAGACAAGCCCCAGTTCATCCACCAGAACCTGCCAGGTGGCCCTCGCCTCCAAGCCTTTGCCCACGCGAGTCCTTCTGCCTGGAGAGCCCTCCCCACGGCCGGCAGCTGACCCTCACTCAGGCCCCAAGACCCTCTCCTGGCGTTCCTTCTTCCAGGGGAACCTCCGGAGGCCCCAGCTCAGCTCGGCCTCCCCTCTCCCTAGCCCTGACCCCTGACTGGCATCGGGGGTGAAAATCTTAAAAAGGAGCCCTGTAAACAAGTCATCAGGTGCATGCAAGGCTCTAATCGGCCAGAATCGTGATGAGGGACCTGATAACCCCCTGTTTTCTGCCAACTACCCTGTGATGACATGGGCCAGCTCTTCTGAGAAGCACACGCAGAGAGAGGCCCCAAAACCGCCCGCAGCCCGCGGCTGATAGCAGATAACAGCCTCCGCGCTGTGGTTTTCATAGCGATCAGACTTGTGGCATCAGGCCTACCGAGCTGGGAGAGATCAAAACAGTCCCGGGGCCCTGCTGGTCAGGAGCGGGCAGCGCCCGGGTGCTCAGGGACGCCAGCGTGAGGCAGGCCTCCAGCGCTCGAGGGGAGTTCTGGGCTGGGAGCTCTTCCTGTCCATTTTACAGACGGGGAAACTGAGTTCCTATTATCCCTCCCCCACGGCCCCTTTCCTGGGTCTCTGGCTTGGCGAAGAGGCATCACTGCCAGATGGATCTGAAACACCCTTTGCTTCATAGACTGGGTGTGGTGGTCGTGGAATAAACCCCCACCAGGGAAAATGTGTGGGCTGTTGGGGGACTGACCGGCAGGAAGTGCCAGCAGCTCAGGTTCCGTTGGTGAGGGTGTGGAGCTGGGACCTGCCTACGGTGCCAGGAAGAAGGTAAAAAGGCTCTGCCAGTAGCTGCAAGAGAGCCTGGCAGTTCCTCAGGAGATGGAGCATACCCCGTTTCCCCAAAAGTAAGACACCCTCCAAAAACAAAACCTATTTAGTTTCACCTCTTGCTGAAATACAAGACACCCCGAAAATAAGGCCTCCCCGAAAATAAGTCCTCTCCAATAATAAGGCCTCCTCCAAACATAAGGCCTCCCCAATAATAAGGCCCCCCCGAAGCTACTGTAACTCTGGGCAGCGGGCGCTACTGCGCAGCTCACTGTTGGCCGCAGCGTAGCCGGAGCAGACAGAAAGTGCGAGGTCTCTTTTCATCAGAGAGCCCGCGCCGCCACCAGGACAAGCTGCCTCCTGCTGCTCGCTCTGCCCTGACGGAGTCCGGCTGACTCACAATTAGTGAGTCCCACGGGGCAGGAGTCGGGCACATTGTGTGGACACACAGGTAACACATTTCCTTTTTTTTTGTTCAACAATAAATGTGTACCGAATTCTTCTTCATGGAAAAATAAGACATCCCCTGAAGATAAGACCTAGCGCATCTTTGGGAGCAAAAATTAATATAGGACACTGTCTTATTTTCGGGGAAACAGGGTAGCGTCCCCGTACGACCCAGCAACCAGACCCCGGGGATGGGCTCACGGGAAGAGAGGACAGGCGTCGACTCCACACCTTGTGCACAGCGCCCACAGCAGCCCCGGCAGTGACCGCCCCAGAGCGCAGAAAACCAAACGTCCGCCCGCGAGTGGGCAGGTAGACACAAGTGGCCCGTCCACTCCATGGCTCGCGGCACAGAGCGATGAACCTGGAGGCCTGTGCGGAGCGACAGGAGCCAGACGCAGGTGGCCGCATGGCGTGTGGTTCTACGTATGGGACGTGTCCAGAGCAGGCAGACGCCCGGGCAGAAAGCAGATGGGTGGTTGCCCGGGGCTGGGGGACGGCAGGGGCGAGACCGCCCATGGGGACGGGGCCTCCTCAGGGGATGGAAATGGATCTAGCGAGAGGTGGTGGTGGCACAACACGGTGCATGTTCTGGAAACCCCTGAATTGCACGCTTTAAATTGGCGACGTTTGTGATGTGAATTTTATCTCAATTTAAAAAGGTCCGAGCTAGCCTCTGCCATCCTCCCTTGAGCAGGGGACTGGCAGTCTGCATGGTCCCTCCCCTCCCTCTGGCCCAGCAGCGGGTGGCGGGGGGAGGGATGGGGTGGGGGCGGGGGAAGAGCGGTTCAGAAGAGTGTGGACGCTGGAAGCCACCCTAGTCAGGGCAACGGGGTGTCCATCTGCCTTCCCACCCGGCCCCAGGCTGCAGGGGGAAAGGGGGAAGTGGGGCCTTTCGTGGTCTCTAGGCCCCTGGATTTGCATCAACCACTTTTACATAAAAATCTTTCCAGGCTGCGCCCAGTGGGCCCTGACGCCACCGGCCCAGGGGCAGCAGGGCTGTGCGTGGGGTGGGGGAGGGGGCTTGCAGGAGGTTCTGCAACACCAGCCCAGCCCACCGGTTCCCTTTTTAGAGGAATGTTATCACTGCCGCTTCTTAGAAAGAACCTAGGCTGGGGTGTCCGCCAGTCCCTGTCGGACCCCAGGGCCGCCTCTGCCCTACCTTCTCCTGTGGGGGTGCAGCCCTGGCTCAGGGGTGCAAGGAGAGGATGGGGTGTGGGAGTGATGACAGTGACCATCTTCCGAGCACTGTCTTTGTCCCTGGCTTCCCGTGTGCCGTGGGCTGTCTCGTGGGACTCCTGTAAGAGAACACGGGGGTCATGGGATGGCCAGACTGAAGCCAGGCTGGCAGGCTGGGCAGAGCAGGCTGGTAAAGCCCCCCCCCCCGCCCCCCCGTGAGATAAGAGGGGTGGGCGATCTGCCATTGTTTATTCAGGCCCCTCCGGTGCCAGGGTCTGGGCTGGAAGCCAGAAATGCACTAGGGTGACAGAGTGGGGGGGGGGGCAGCATGGTCCCAGCTCCACAGGGAGGGGCCGAGCCCCGGGGGCTGGGAGGAAGGCCTGGTGGTGACTGGCCCCTGCTTGGCACCAAGTGGGCGTCCCCTGGCAGGCGCTTCTGTCGCTCTCTCTTTCCTGCTTCAGTTTCACCCCCGTGGGCTTGAATTTGCATTATTGGGACATGGTCTTCTTTTTAAAACTCCCGCCTTCTGCTTTCTCTGCAGTCTTTTTTGGTAGAGGATTGGAGGGGAGGGCGCTGCTACCCAAGGTCCCCACACGCAAAGGATTTCCTCCTTAGCTCTGGGCTTCTCAGAAGAGCTCTTTGTGGTCCCCGGTTATGAAATGCCCTTTGGGCTGGCAGGTGCCCTGGAGCTGGAGGAGCCCACGGGACTCACGGCCTGTTGAGCCCCCTGCAATGGGTCTGTAAAGGACCCCTCTCAGCCTTCCCAGGCCCCCATTTTACAGATGAGAACCCCGAGGCCAGTGAGTTCAGACAGGGACTCGAACCCAGGATGCCTGACTGCTTCTTAGGCATAAGGTTCCCTCCTAGCCCTCAGACGCACGGCCTGTTGGACTGGAAGGAAAGAAGCCTGAGAAAGAGGTCCAGGCTCACGTGGCATCTCCACCACTACATGTGGCCAAGCAGCTGGGTCTCACTGGACCTCAGCTTTCCCCTCTGGCAAATGGGCTGAACACTCTTCACTCACTCCTGTTTGTGGCTTTAGTGGCCTTTGCATGTGTCCATCCCACGTTGTCAGCCTCCACTTGGTGGCATTGCTTTTGAGGCTCCGGGTAGCCAGACCCCGCCTCCCATTGCAACCATGCAGGCCCCTGCAGATCTGCAAACATGTCAGGCTCACCCAGGACCTCAGGCCTTTGCACCTGCTGGGCCCGCTGTCTGTAACACTCTTCCTGGGTCCTCCCGTGCCTCCAAACTTCCTCTACTTTTGGCTGCTCACTTGTCGGTCTCAACTTGAGGTCAAACTGCCTCCTTTTCCCCCTTTCTTCTTTTAAGTATTTTGTTCCAAGAGAACTATAGGCATAAAACTGCCTAAATCCTTAAGTCCACAGTTTGATAAAATTTTTGCAAAGGGAATGCACCCATGTGCCCAGCACTCAGGTCAAGAAACAGAACATCCCCAGCCTCACCCCCTCCTGCAAAAGCTCTGATGTGGACTCAGTATCTTGCATTGATGATTGATGTCTATACGAGGGGCGCTCTGCCTGTGATAAAGCTGCCCAATAAGTTTCTGAGCTGTGGGTTGCATTAATAAAGGTATAGACTCCAGAATGAGGGAGATGATTTCCCTCCCCATTCTGGGCTGGTCAGAGCAGGCAGGCAGCTGTCCTTGCCACATATCCCTGCAGCAGACTGGCAGCAGGTATGGAGAAGACCACTGTAGCCTTCCATAACACGACCAGAATAGTCGTGTGTGTGCGTGTGTGTGTGTGTGTGTGCATGTGGATGTGTACACTTACAAGTGGTACCCTGGGTAAAGGCACTGGTGGCTTTAAGATGTTTAACCCAGAGAAGGACAGACGCCCTGTCACCTGTTCCAGGTGTCTAGATGGCAGAGCAGGGCAGGATGGGCCCTGAGAGAGGCACCAACTTTCACCCGGCAATTTCTAAGCCACAGGCCAGGCTGCTTAGAATGGCAGTGAGCTGCCTGTCAGGACAGATGCGCCAGCTGATGTCTCCTAGGCAGCAAGCTGAGCAGCGCTTATGGCTATGGGTTGGGACAATGGAGTTTTGTTTGTTTGTTTGTTTTACGTTTAATCACCTTTATGTATTTATTTTTTGTTTGTTTGTTTTTGTTAATCCTCACCCGAGGATGTTTTTCCCTTGATTTTAGAGAGAATGGAAGAGAGAGGGAAAGACAGAGAGAAGTAATGATGTGAGAGAAGCACATCCATTGCTTGCCTCCTGCAGGAGCCCTGACCAGGGCCCGGGCCGGGGAGGAGCCTGCAACCGAGGTACACGCCCTTGACCGGAATCAAACCCGGGACCCTTTGGTCCGCAGGCCGATGCTCTATCCACTGAGCCAGACCAGCTGGGGCGACAGGACAGTCTTGCTCCTTAGCCCCTCCAGGCCGGAGGAGGACTGCAGGGAGCACGTGGCTATGCTGAGACCTTTCTCGGGGGAAAGATGAAGGCCCAGAACTGGACAGTGACCTGTCCAAGGTCATTTGGCCAAACCCAGCTTTCCAGGCACAGGCCTGGCCTGGAGCTCCGGCTGTGGGTGGAGTCAGGTTGGGTTATATCTGGCACAGCCGTTCCCTCTGGCCGGCTGCAGCTGCCCCGGGTGGGGACTCGGGCATGCTCCAGCACCCGCCCTGGCAAGGGGCCCGCAGGTGCCGGGCCCGCCATTTACATAGCCATGCTTGGCCTCCTCGGCGTGGCCTGCGTCCTGCCCCCTCGCCTCTCACCAGGAAAAGGTCAGGGGCTGAGAGCGGGAGCTGGCTCCGAGCCCCAGTGAGCGCCTGAGTATTTTTATTTCACTTCTGCGTTTCACTTTTACTAGTTCCCGGGTGAAATGTACCTGTGAGCCCGTCCCAGTGAGAGTCCTTGGGCCCCGGTGGCTTCATTCTGTGCCGACCGGGGCTGGGGCCCGGGAGCAGGTGGACCTGGCTTGAATCCCAAACCCGCTAGCCCTGGCCCGTGTTCTAGAGACCCTGCCTCTGGGCCTCACTTTCCCCCTCAGTGAACAGGGAGTAACCGCACACGGTTCTGTCGCGTTGCCTCTCCGATCCAGCACTCGGGAGGGTCTGGCTGGTGAGGGCTGGTCCAGGGGGCTTGGCTGGGCTGGGGGAGGGGAGGAGTCCTGGACAGGCCTGGACCCGTTGTATGTCCTTGAATTGGAGATCCTGAGCTTGTATAGTGACCTTGTCATGAGGATGGTTTAAAGTGCAGGTTCCTGGGCCCTGCCCAGGCTTGGGTGGGCCCCTGGGTGGCAGCAGGTGCCACATGAGGCCCAGAAGTGCCAGGCAAGGCTCTGGGACCCATGAATGTGTTTGGAGTTAAGTTTGTGTTTCCTGGGACAGAACCGAGGCCCAGGGTGGGCCGTGGGGAGGGGAGAACTGAGACACAGAGAGGCGGACACTGCCCCGTGTCGTGTCGCTCAGCAAGCCAGTGGCTGCCTAGGGATGGGGTGGGGGTCGGCTTGAGCCCGAGCTGGCGCCCCTGCCCTCCGCCCCGCTCCGAGCGCCCACGTGCCCCTGTCCCAGCACCACAGGGAAAGCCGGCTGCCGGGGAGCGTGAAGCACTGCGCTTCCCCGGGAACAACTGGGAGCGGAGTTGGGGTTTATATAGTGGCTCCCAAAATATCTGGCCTCGGATTGGCCGACGCGGGGGAGGGCGCGGCTGGCCAGTGCTGCGGCTTCCTGTCCTGCCAAGCTGTTTCCTGCTGATAGCCAGGCCTAGTGGCCGTATCTGTGACCCTGAGGCCACGGGGGGAGACAGCACCCCCAGCAGGGGACAGGCTGTTCTGCCCGGGACAGGGGCTGCGGGGGCTCAGGAGGGGGTCGGGGTGAGGGGGTGGGGGGTTGGGGGGGGTGGTCATTCCATACAAGTTTGTGGAAGGCGCACTGTACTTGGAGTCCAGCCGAGTCGTGGCTGTGGGTTAAACGGCTGTGTGATCCCAGGAAGTCAGCCCCCCTCCAAGTCACCCTCACTCATCAAGTGGGGACTGTGTGTTGTCTCCATGTTCCTTCAACACCTCTACCTCTGCCCCCCAGCCTAGCCCCAAGGAGCCCCAAGTCTGAGGGAGACAGGACCGCTGATGCTTTCCAAGGGATGTGAGAACAGAACTTTGTTCAATAAGTCAGTGCTGTCTCCATCGGGCTGAGCCACGTCTCTCCTGGTCGGAGGACACACGTGTGTGTGTGTGTGTGTGTGTGTGTGTGTAGAGGGACAAATGTACATGCGTGAGTATTCATTGCAGCACGATTCACGGTTGCCAAAAGTAGAAACGCAACCATGTCCACCCACACGGGGACTATTACGCAGCCATAAAAAGGCACGAGGCACGGACACACGCTGCAACACGGCTTGAGCGAAGGCCACGTGTTATACGACCCCGTCTGTACGAAATGTCCAGGACAGGCAAATCCGTGACACAGAGCAGAGTGGTGGCTGGCAGAGGCTGGGGCAGGGGTGTGGGGGGCAGGGGGAGTGGCTGCTAGTGGGGACGGGTCTCCTTTTAGGATGATGACCACGTCCTGCATTGTTCACGCTGAGATGGTTCCTATTCATTTTATGTGGATTTAAAAAAGCGTAAGTTTTAAGACGTGTGGCGGTTTCTTGTGGTTTTTAAATCTGTTTTCTGATTTTCTTGGCTGTGGGTGGGATTGGCTTCCCCCCGGGGGTGCAGTCAGCGCTCAGTAGGAAGACCTGTGGCTGCAGCTGGAGGGCCCGCCCCTGCTGTGCTGAGGGCTGTGCTGAGGCTGCTGCCCACCGCTGCCCCAGGCCCCGTCCTGCACATGCCCCCCGAGTCTCCCCACAGAGTCCTCCCTGAGGGGCAAGGGCCACTGGGAGCCCATTTCCCAGATGCGGGACTAAGGCTCAGCCGCCCTGGGTCCCCCAGCAGGCGAGCGGCGAGCTCCGTGTGCTCAGAGCTCCCAGGCCCCTCCCTGCCGAGCTGGTCTGGTGGGAGCTAATGTGACCTCAGGCCCCACACCCCACCCCCCACTCACGTGGCCGGGCCCCTGCAGCCCGGGCCTGCTGGGAAGCAGTGCCAGGTGCAACCTGTTTCTCTTGGAAGGGCTCGGCGCCAGGACAGGGTGGGAAGCCCTCTCTGCGGGGCGGGCGGCCGGGGATGGGCTGCCTGAGCAGGAACTGCTGAGGGGCTGGGAACATTCTGGGGGGGATGGGGGGCAGGGAGGGCTCCCAGCCCGTGGTCTCGGGAGCTGGGACATGGCAGGCCCTGCTGGGTGCCCATGGGCATGTCGCTTCTGCTTTCCAGCCGCAGTTTTCATCTGTGAAATGGGCTTTGTCACAAGCATTGCCTCTCAGAGCAGATCTGAGGAAGGAAACCATTGAGGGGTTCAGCTGAGGGGGAACCCCACTCTTCAGGCAGAAATGGGGACAGGGAGGGCTGTTGGGGTGTGGATGGGAAACACTGTGGGTTTAAAAGCAAGCAGCCAACAGTATGGCAGTTCCTCAAAGAACTGAAAATAGAATCATGACCGATGAACGAATAAACAATATGGGGTCCCTCCTGGCAATGAACCTTCGTCCCTAGAAAGGCATTCTAGCACCTGCGATGACATGGATGGACCTGAGGACGTTCTTCGAGTGAAACACGCTCCACACGGAAGCACAAACACCGTATGACTCCCCGCCCTGTACCCGGGGTTCCTCCGGGAGTCAGACTCACGGACTGAAAGCAGACAGAGGCTGCCGGGGCCGGAGGAGGGGGAGGGCGTGTGAACGGAGACGGGGGTTTCTGTCTGGGAAGATGCAAGGGTGCTAGAGGTGGATGGTGCGTCGGCTGCACAACAAGGTGAATGTATGTGATGCCACTGACCTGGCCACTTAAAACGGTTACGAAGGAAAGTGAACTTTGTTCTGCATGTTTCATCACACTTTTTTAAAAAGCAGCCCTGGCCTGTGCTGCTCAGTGGTTAGAGCGGTGGCCCACGCACAGAAGGGTCATGGGTTTGATTCTCGGTCAAGGGCATATACCTGGGTTGCAGGTTCAATGCCTGACCCTGGTCAGTGTGTGTGCAGGAGGCAACCAATTGATGTGACTCTTGCACCTCTCTCTCTCTCTCTCTCTCTCTCTCTCTCTCTCTCTCTCTCTGCCCCTCCCTCCCTCCTTCTTCCTTCCCTCCCTTCCACTCTTTCTAAAAATCCATGGAAAAATAGCTTTGGATGAGGATTAAGAACAACAACAACAAAGCAAATGGCTCAATGCCCCTCCCAGGAACTGTGCTCTGGGCTCAGGCTGTACTGGAGGGATTACCTGGGTGTGTCCCTCTCACTAGGGGACTCCCTCCCTGTGTGCCTGGCAAGCTCCAGCCCATCCTGCAAAACCCAGCTCCAATGCCCTCCTTCAGGCAGCCCTCCCTGCTTTCTGGGATAGAACCCAGCTCTGCCATTGGCCCTTCCTCTAGCTCACCTCTGCTCCCTCGGAGCTGGGGAGTCTGTGCCTGGTGCACCAAAGGGTGAGGCTGAGTGGGACCAGGGGTCAGGGAGTGCAGAGCCCTGCTTTGAGGGTGGGAGAGTGGGGGCAGCAGGAGGGAGAGGGAGGCTTAGGGGACCAAGACCCTTTTGCTCAATAGGCATTGCCCACTCCTCCCACACCCACATGTGCCCCGAGGAACCCCAGTATGGGGAATGGAGCAGGACACGCGTCATGCGGTGGTCAGGACTGGGCAGGGGCTAAGGCGGGAAGGGCCATCTGACTCTGGCCCGGTGACCCTGGAACTTGACCTGGCCCCAGGAGGGATGAGGGCCCTGGACAGTGAAGGGCGGGAGCAGAAAAGACCGTCCCTTCGAAGGCCAGGCCTGAGGGTGAGCGTGTGTCTGTGTGTTGTACGTGCGTCTCTGTGTCTGTGTGCATGGTGCATCCACGTGTGTGCACACGTGTATGTGGCATTATTGAGGAACTGAATCGCCTGGTCGGGTGTGTTTGTTGCCTGGAGGCTGTGGGAGGCCCCTCCACACTGCGCTCACCCCCATGACCTCCCCACCCACAGCCCTGCTGTCCCCAGCCTGCTCAGCTTTCTCTAGACGCCCCCCAAATCTGACCTCTTCTCTCCATCCCCTCTCCCCACTCCTCCCTCCCTCCTGCCTGGCTCACCCCTGCCCCACCCCCACCCCCACCCCAGATTTTACAGGGGAGGCTGTAAAACCCCAAATCCTCCGCTGCCACCCTGGGCTGATGGTCTGCCCCTCCCTGCCCCCGTCCAGCACCCCACGTGCCATGACCACCGACATCACCTGTCACCCCATCCCACTCCCCCCAACGGCAGAGGCTTAGAGGTCAGAGGAGCTGGACTGGGTGGGGGTCACTGGTCTGGTCAGGAAACAAGTGCTGGGAAGCCCCTCAAAGCTGTAAGCTGGTGAGGGTCACGGGAGCGTCCCTGGATGTGAGTTGGATGAAGGAGCGCATGCCCCACGGGGATGGGACCGTCAGGGCCTGTGGGGGGCAGTGGGCGAAGGGTGGGTGCAGGAGGGGAGAGGAGATGCTAAAGATAGAAAGGGCAGGAGCGTCACTGATCAGTGTGAAGGGGGGAAAACTCGGTTTCCCTTTTGTGCTGTGGAATCGCGGGGCCGCCTCACCCAGGCAGGAGCGCTCCCCCACCTTGGGGGAGGAGAGTTCGCATCTGGCTCTGCTGGGGACCCTGACCCTGTGGTCCTTTCCTGGGCAGCAGGAGGACCTGGAGACTCGTTGGCTCAAGACCAAGCTGAGAGGGGTTCCGCTGCGGGATGACGACAGCCGTGGCAGGAGAACACGGGAGGTGGTGGCCAAGCCAAGGACAGGAGACAGAGGCTTAGAGGTGGGCTTGGTCCCACCTGGGACGCTGGCAGGGAGCTTGGCGGGGGGCATGGGTGCAGATTGCAGTGGGGTCGGCGCACCCATGAACCACAGCACCACCAGCAGGGCTGGCCAGGAGCTCTCACTTGCTGCTGTGGGAGCTGAAGTGGTGCCATCACCTCGGGAGACTGCCCCGCAGTGTCTGCTGAAGCGGAACACAGCCCCCCTCTCCCTGTGGCCCAGACACCCGCCCCCGGGCATGGACCCCTGGGAGATGAACACATGCAGCGGGCAGGAGACCCGGCACACGTGCTCAGAGCAGCCTTCTCCCTGACCCCTCTGGACTAAGGTGACCAGATTTTAACATTGGTAAAGCGGGACACCAATGACGGCGGGGGGGCGGGGGGCGGGGGGATGTCTTTTTTTTTATTATCATTACTTAAAATATTACAAAGAGTAGTACATATGTCTCTTTCCAAAAAAAAAATGGGGACTTTTTTAAAACGCCGCGGGACGCGAGACAAATTGTTAAAAATCGGGACTGTCCCGCCAAAAGAGGGACGTCTGGTCACCTTGCTCTGGACACAATAAAAGTGCAAATGCACATGCACGGACCTGGGCCAACGACCGCACTGAAGTCACACGATGACACAGTGTACAGCGAGGACAGGGTGGGGAGGGGGGCGTGGGTGAATCTTTCAGAAACGACGCTGAGCAAAATCGGTCAGATCCCACCCAGAGCCAGTTGTGGTTCTGAGGACCTGAGGTTCAAGGACGGGGAAATGAGCCAACACTGTTTCCAGCAGGACCCTGGTTCTGTCTAAGAGGTGACACCGGGAGCCCACCTGGGGGTGGAGTGGTGCGATGTGTCATCTGAGCATACACAGGGGGAGAGATGCACCAGCCCGCACACTTCAGATCTGAGTGTTTGGCACATTTTGTCGCGGTTATATCTCAGCCCCAAAGTGGATTTGTACAGTCACTAAAACAACAAACAAACAAACAAAAAATGGGTGGCACTTTACACGAAGTGTTTAATGTTAGTGTGATCTAGCATTTAGAATGTGTGGGTGAGGATGTAAACAGTTAGATGCTGCTCTGAGATGAGGCAAGGAAGGGAGGCTGGGCGGCTGGGGTCTCAGTGGGGAGGGGGTCTGTGGTATGAACGTCAGGGTAGAGCGGGGCGGATGGAAGGGGAGCAGGGCTGATGGGAGGGGCAGGTTGGCGGAGGAAAGGGCTCATCGAAAAGAACATTCCAGAGATTTCCAGGCACAGTATTCGCAGTCTGGCCAGGAACCGCGCGGCCTTTTCGTCTTATAAAAATCAGTAAAATCCCTCAAAAAAGTTAAACGTGACCCAGCAATTCCCCTCGGGGTATAGACCCAAACGAATGAAGGCAGGGACTCACACGGGCATTTTTACACTTGTGTGCATAGCAACACTATCCCCAACGGCCCAGGCGTCTATCAGCCAACGGCGGATAAACGATACATGGGAAAGTGAGAGACTACTTGGCTATGAGAAGGAATGAAGCACTGGCACACTGTAATGTGGATGGACTTCGAAAACTCCGCTGAGAGAGGGCGGACGCACCAAGCCACACGCTGTGTGATTGTGTTTACACGAGATGCTCAGAATAAGCAAGCCCCTAGGCGCCGAGAGCCGATGGGCGGCTGCCGGGGACTGGGGTGGGAGCGACTTCTCATGGGCATGGGTTTCCTCATTGAGTGATGAAACGTTCTGGAGTTAGAAGGAAGCAGGGGTTGCTCAATTGCGTGGATGCCCTAAATGCCAGGGATTGGCTCACTTAGAGAAGACAGCTGCATCTTATGTGAATTTCACTTCGTTAAAAAGCCCTCAGAGACTTGGCAACGCCAGGACCTTTGCATCTTCTCAAAGGATCTTGGCCCCTGGAGAAGGAAACTGGTTGACAACAACCTAGGACTTCCTTCTTCAAGAGGCTCTTTCCTCTAACAAAATGGCACGCGGACGCCGCACGTGGTCACAGAAATAGGCCCAGAGACGGCAAGGAGTCTGAGAAGGTCACACAGCAAGGGGAGCCATTCTGTGGGACTCAGCTTTGGACAGGAGCTCCTGGGTGAGCCCAGGGGTCGGGGGTAGAGCGTGGGGGACGGGGGTGGGGGCAGCCTAGTTCTCTGTCAGTTGATTAGGGAGCTGGGTGACAAGTGCCCTCCCTTCCCTCCCTCACTAGGCCCATAACTTCACCCCAGAGGGCAGCTGGAGGGGATTGGGTGGGCAGCACCAGGCGTGGGGCCCTGCCTGGTCCTGGTACCCTAAAGACTGCTCCAGCCTGTCTTTGGACCTCAGTTTCCCTGTGTGTACAGTGTGGAGGCTGTGTGCTCAGGCAGGGGCTGGGAAATTTGCCATGAGCTGAGATTCCAGAGTTTGGGAGAGACAGCCTGACCCCTCACTGGCCCCGACTTGGTGGGGATCACAGGCACCATCCTAAGACCAGGGTCCCCGGTGCTCCTGCCCACCCTCCATCCGTAGCTGCCCTAGCTTCCTCCACGGGGCTGAGAGGGACCACCGGGTGATCAGGTGTCCCAAGCCCTTCACTCCCCAGGCCTGTCGGGGCCATCTCTCCCTGTGTCCTTGGTTCAGGCTGAGCTTACATCATCACCCGCACATTCTAAATGCTAGATAATACTAACAGTAAATACTTCACGTAGTTAAAGTGCTACCCATTTTATTTGTTTTTTTTAGTGTCTGTACAAATTCACATTAACAACAAAATGTGCCAAATACTCGGATCTGATTTTTGACCCATGGTCGCCCCCTGGTGGCCAAAACTGACAGAGCTTCAGGGGCCAGTCGCAGACCCTGTGAACACAGCAGGGATTAACCTAACAGGGGACCCTGCCCTTGGGGGGCTTCTAGGCAGGCGGGGTACAGGAAAATGTGAAACAAGGGCAACTGCATGTGGTCACAAGCTGGAGTGGCTGGGGGAGGTGGCATTTGGGTTGGGCTGTGGGTGTCAAAGAGGAGGCAGCCGAGAGAAGGGTGCACCAGGCAGGGGGCCTGCATCTGCAAAGTCTCCGAGGTAAGAAGCTGGGGAAGGGCTGGAACAGAGGGAAGGAGGGCGAGATGAAGCCAGGGAGGGGCCGGGGCCAGGTCTCAGGACAGCAGTGAGGGTTTTACTCTGAGGGCAGCGGGGAGCCATGCTAGGACTGTGAGCAGGGCGGGGACATGATCTGAATGACAATATTAAGAGCAGTCTTACACCATCACAAAAACGTTGGTGATTATTGAACAAATGTCCAAGTACGCACACAGACCAGAAATAAAACTTGCCCATCGCCCCTAGATGAGGCCCATTTCTCTCCCACCCCAGAGGGTACAACTGTCTAGAGTTAGTCTTTTGCTTATATGCTTCTATATTTTATTATATTTTATTATATACTACGTGGCCATAAACAATATGAAGTACTGTTTTACATGATTTTATTTTTTAAAATATTTTTATTGATTTCAGAGAGGAAAAGAGAAGAGAAATATCAATGATGAGAATCACTGATTGGCTGCCTCCTGCTCGCCCCAGATCGAGCCCATAACCCTGACCGGAATCGAACCATGACCTCCTGGTTCATAGGTGGACGCTCAACCACTGAGCCATGCTGGCTGGGCTACATGATTTTAAACTTTGTATAAATAATAGGACAACATCCTCCTGCCATTTGCTCATTTCCTTAACATGTTTCTATTTTTTTTTTTTTTTTTGGCTGTTGGCATTTTTATTTTTAAGCTTTAAACGCTGAGGTATAATACACGTATGTAAAGTGTGTGAAGTGCACATCTTCGGTGTAGGGCTCACGGCATGTTACCTACTGTGTGCACAGGAGCCTGAGCAGCGCTTGAACCTTGTAGTCTTGCCAATTTAAAAAAGTGATTATATCAGTTTACAGAACGACTAGCAGGATAAACATGTCCTCAAGCTCCACTTGTTCACTAGCACCTGGTTTTGTCCGTTTAATTTTCCCATCCATCTGAAGAGTGTGAAATAGCATCTGGCTGTGGTCTCTCCTTAACTATGGCCAGTTAGACATTTTCCATGGTTACCTGCCATTTGTATTTCGTCTTCTCAGAGTTGTTTGCTCACACATTTTGCCCATTTGTCTATTGGGCTCTTTCCTTGTCTGATTTCTAGAAGTTATCTTATAATTTGTACACAGACTCCAGTACGTGGTCTGTTAGATGTTGCAACGGTCCTGTCTGCACAGCATTTTGTTCTTTTCCACATTTGAGTCCATTTGCCTGTAATCACTTGGGGCATATATGCTGCATATTCTTTGTCTGATAGTCCTTATATGAAGGTCTTGAGGATCTGATCCTGCTGCTTACACAACACATCTTGCCAATGTTTTATAATTTTCTGGACGTGCACACATGTGTAGGGTGGCTCTATGAGTGAGAACCTTGGAGTCACTCCCCGCCAGAGAGTCTGGATTTGTGTGTGTGTGTTTTTTAAATATATATATACACACACACACACACACTAGAGGCCTGGTGCACAAAAATTAGTTCACTCAGGGGGATCCTTCAGCCTGGCCTGTGCTCTTGCAGTCTGGGACCCCTCGGGGGATGTCCACCTGCTGGCGTGCCTGGCCAGCCTGGGTGAGGAGCTGATGGCAGTTTGCAGGCTGGTCACATCCCCTTCAGGGTTTGGGTCCCTGGCCAGTCTGGGTGAGGGGCTGAGGGCCGTTTTCAGGCTTCCCACAGCCCTTTAAGGGTTCAGGTCCATACTGGGGTGCCTGGCCAGCGTGGGTGAGGGGCTGAGGGCTGTTTGCAGACTGGTCACAGCTCCCATTGATCCAAGGTCCCAGTGAGGCTGGCTGGAAGCAGGTTTCTGGGTTTATCTTCTATAATTGAAACTTTGTTGCCTTGAGCAGAGGCCACAGCCGGCCTAGGCAGGCAGTTTCCTCCATTGCGGGCCTCCTGTTTGCTCTAGCTCCATGGCTGCTGGCCACCATCTTGGCTGGGTTAATTTGCATATCATCACTCTGATTGGCTGGTGGGCATGGCTTAGGTGCAGTGGAGGGTTAATTTGCATATTACTCTTTTATTAGATATTTTATTAGAGAGGAAGAGAGATGAAAATATAAATGAGAGAAATCATTGATCAGCTGATTTCTGCACACTCCCCACTGGGATCAAGCCCACAGCTTGGACATATGCCCCAACCAGAATCAAAGCATGACCTCCTGGTTCATAGTCCAATGCTCAACCACTGAGCCACAGCAGCTGGGCTGGAGAGTCTGTTTATTAAAAATATTTTTTATTTCAGAGAGGAAGGGAGAGGGAGAAATAGAAACATCAATGATGAGAGAATCATTGACTGGCTGCCTCCTGCACACCCGCTACTGGGGATTGAACGGGCAACCCAGGCATGTGCCCCTGACTGGAATTGAACCCGGGACCCTTCAGTCTATAGGCTGACGTTCTACCCACTGATCCACACCAGCTAGGGTGAGAGCTTGGATGTCTCCAGACCATCTGGGCAATGCATATTTCAGCTCTAAACTGGTCCTTACAGTACTTCAGGGGAGACTTCTGTACCAGCTCTCCAGCCAAGAGAGCCGAGAGGGCTTGCCGTCCCCCAGGGCCAGACAACAGGCAGTTTTCCTAGTGAGCCTATCTTCCTACCGTCACTATGTAGGAATCTCCCTGGCATTTCACCAACCTCCACAGGCCCAAGTCCCACCTACTACCTGGCCCTTAAATACAAATTCCTGGGCTCCCGAGAACCAGCTCCTGCTGTACCTTTGGTGCCTGGCCCCTGGTTTAGGCTCACGCAGATATCCCTTCTGGACTCAGCTGTGCACATTCGCTTTAGCTGATGCATTTCTGTGTGTTCATAGTGGGCTTGCTGGTAACCACGCCCCAAACATGGCTGGGAGCAGGGGGTCTGCTCTGCATTGTGCTGACCACTGTCCCTCGGGGGGGCTCTCGAGGCTAGGGCTTGGCCTGCAGACATGACTGAGAGTGGAAAACGGAATCGGACCAGGCCCTGGCTTGCTGGGGATGTGGGTGTGGGCAGTGAAGGGCAGGCGTCACGGTGGCTCGGAGTGCTGGGGCCTGAGCCCTGGGCCGGGCCGTGTTCTTCACTCCATGGGCATGGAATGCTGACTGCAGCCGGCTGATGTCCAGGAGACCTGTGGGGGAGATGGGGGTCCGGCAGGAGGAAGGAGCACGGCCCCTGAAGTGTGTGTGGGGGAGAGGGGAGGCCAGCAGTGGGCATGCGGGCAGGTGCCTGTGGTGGAGGACGAGGTGCTAGCTGCCCACATTTCCCTCTGTGGCCCGGCGGCCACAGTCCTCTGTGCACCAGCGTTAGTTCTCCAACTCCAGTGCCAACGCCAATCACCTGCCGTCGGCTCACTGGCTTCCTAGGCCCTGTCCCGGCTCTAGCTTGGCAGGTCAGGGTGGACCCGTGAATCTGCATGTCTAGTGAGCTCCCAGGGGACACTGATGCTGCTGGGAGGAGGGCCACCCTGAAAAAGGGCATCAGGCCGAGGAGAGATGGGGGCAAGCTGCTGGCAGTCTGAGGGTTGGGGGTCACACAACCACTACCTTGGATGAGAGGGAATTTGCCTGTGCGCCCTCAGGTGGTCCGAGGCAATGGCTCTGCTGCCCACTGACTGCCCCTCCCTCACTGGGGCGGGGTGGAGGCGCTGGGAGCTGGTGACACACGCGAGACCACACACAGGTTGACATGAACCCTGCCCTGCCCCTGGAGACCCGGGTGGCATCTGCACCACAGTGCATTTGAGGAAAGGCAGACACAGGGTTTAATTAATGAAATCTAATCTAATTATGACACAAACACAGACAGGGGAGGGGTGACCAAGCACAGACACGGATGACCTGTGCCCTGAGGCCAGGGCCCTCACTGCACCACCTCCCCAGGTGGGACAAACACTGATGTGGCTGGGCGACAGCACGGTGTGGCACAGGTTGGCCCTGGGGAGGCACCTCATCGAAGCTTGTGGGTCCAGGCCAGGAGCCCCGAGGGGCCAAAGTGCGGGGGTTCTGGCCCCAGCGAAGGATGCACACTGTGGAGGAGGCCGGGGGGTGGGGGAGGGCTCCTGTCCCCACTAAGTGCTGCCTGAGTGCTTCAGGACGAGGAGCAGGAGCGGGAGCAGACAGCAAGGTGACGTAAACAGCAACGAGGAAGAAGACAAAACCCCAGAGACACTCCTCAAACACAGGCCACAGACGCAAGGCAGAGCCGTGCCGCAGCAGCCTGGCGACTTCCTCATGTTCTTGGTGCTGGGCCTCGCCCCGAGGCTGCACGTGGCTTCTGGGCAAAGACTTTGCTTCCCTCCCCCGGGCGGACTCGGGGCAAAGAGACAGGACATCTGGAAGACGAGCCTCTTCTGGGAGAAGGGGCTTTGGAGACAAGTGGAGACGGCAGAGCAGGTATGTCCAGAGAAGGAGGGGTCTCCCGGCAGAGCCGGGATGGTGGCCAGTGTTGGGGTGTCCTCCTTCCGACGGGCTTGGCAGGCCTTCCAGTGCTTCCCAGGAGCCCCTGCACCGGGGCTGGGGCACTGGCCCCTCACTGGGTCCGGAGCTGGTAATCTGGAGACGGGAGGGAGGTGTCCATGAGTGCCACCCTTGGGCAACCACCCTGGAGGCAGCTGCTGGGCCACTAGGGACCCTCCCAGCCGGCACCCCCACTCCCCACCCCACAGTGGGCTGCACGTACCTCCATTCTGAGTGATGTAACGGACCCACGGCAAGGCCTGGTAACCGCTCTTCTCAATGATCTTCAGGTAGCGCACCTGGGGCACAGGTAGGGCCCTGAGCATGCCATGCCGCCCTCTGCTGGTGACCCCGTAACCATCCCCCTGGGCTGGGTGGGGGAGGCTGTGGTGTGTGAGTGAACAGAGGTGAGGGGAAGAGGTGAAGGGCATGGGTCTGTCTGCAACGCACCGAGGTTGTGCTTCTAGAAGATGCGGCAAAGAGCCAGGATGTGTGCTCCCAAGTGTGGCTTCCAGAGATTCCTGGAGAGGGGTCCAGGGTTCTCCCCTCAAAGGCTTCCCGTGGAGGTGCCCAGGAAGATGGGCCCCACAGGGACAAGTCTGGAAACTAGAGGCTCAAACTGCAGTTCTAGGGGCCGAATGCACCCCTGGGCATGGAGCAGGGCACAGGGCAGGGCCGAGGAGACAACTACAGGCCTCTTTCTGTGGGGGCCGGGCTGCCCGTGGAGGAGCAGAGCTGTGGCAACCTGATGGGAACCCTTTCCAAGCTGCGGTGATGCTGTGTGTCCCCTGCAATTCGCGGGGCCTGAGCGGACTTTGGTCTCTGTGGTCCCCGTCTGCTCGGCCCGGCAGCCCTGGCACGTACCTGGATGCCCGAGGTAGTGAAGTAGGGGATCTCGAACTTGACGCTGATTGGGGGCTTGCCCTCCTTGTCCTCAGCCTCCACACTGGGCAGGCCAAAGTGGGCCCGCATCAGGTACTCCTTGCCGCCCTAGGAAAGCAGACGGGTGGGGATGGTCAGGCCGAGGCCCCGGCCCAGGTGGACAACACAGGCTGCCAGCCTGGCCACCGAGGCCTCCCAGTGTGGCGAGCGGACACCTGGCACCGCAGCTCCTCGAACACATGCGCACCTGTCCTCCAGGACTGTCCCCACCAGCCCCGCGGGCAGACTGGAGGCCACGAGGGGCACGAGGCTGAATTCTAAGGATCAGGAGAAAGCGTCACAGGCTCCCAGGGAGAGGAGACTCATCGCTTCAAGGCAAATGGCACCAACAGGCGTGGGAAGGAGGAAGCGAGGAGAGCCAGGTGCAGGCTGCTGGGGATGAGATCCAACGGCCCTGCCCAGGGTCAGGAGGACACGCGGAGCAAGAGGGGCCTGTCAGAGTGAGGAGCGCAGACAGGGAGAGGTGACAAACGCTACGAGGCCGCGGCTGGGGCTGCCTGAGGAGCTGCTCCCAAGGGTGGCGGCTCCGGCCTCAGAGCTGAGCAGGGACACCGGGGACAGGGCTCAGAGCAGGGCCAGGCATGACTGGACCCAAGTCCTGGCGAGAGGACCACGGGCTGCCTAAGCTCCCCGGGCGTCTCCACCAGAGCCGTGGGGAGCAGGGAAGGGCACAGGTCCTGTCACATGTGAGGCACCACCTTGGGTCCCCAGGGCTCTGGCAGCAGGAGGGGCTGCTGACAGGGCGGCTTCTGCCTCGGGGGAGGGGCTGTCCACCCATCTCAGACAAAGCCAGGGCTCCCAGCGCCCGGCTCAGCCCCCCTCCCTGGGATGGAGTGGACACTCTCCAGTCACGGCCGCCAGGCCAGCTTGAGAGCAGGGACTGTGCTCTGCCTGGCTCGGTGACGTGTGCTGACGACTCTGGGACACTGAGGGGAGAATAATGTGGGCGTGGCAATAGACAAAGCAGCAGAAAATAAATAATAAAATCAGCTCCATCAGCCTGTGTACGAAACAATAATCAGAGCAAAAATCTGAGACGTTTGGGGCAAGAACGTCAGGCCACACTCCTGGAAGCTGCAGTCCCATGAGCCACAGGGAAGACATAGTAATGAAGAGAGTCTACGAGCAGGTGTCAGGACGGCTTCTTAAAGCAAATCTGCAGGCAACGCGAAGGGAAGCGGAGCAAGGCGGAGCTCCCAGCGATTCTGTCACAGCACAACGCAGACCTCGTGGGCGCATGTGCCAAACTCTCCACCCAGTAACAGGCCTTCCCTTCTTCTCAAGTGCACATGGGACGGGCTGTTTATAGATTCTGACCTTATGCTGGCCCACAACAAACACTTCAATAAATTCTAAAAGTATAAACAGTACGAGTAACAGTCTCTGACCTCAATGCACCAAATGGAAACCGAGAAAATGGCCAACAAAAGGCCCTTCATCGGGCAATTAAAAACCAACCAACCAAACAAGTAAACAAAAAACCACAACTCAACTCCACTTGATCACAGAATTCCTGGATAATGATGATATGAAATATAACAAGTCCGTTATACAGCTCAAGAGGAACACCTGTGGCTTAAATACTTATTCAATGCAAATTTAAAAACAAAATAATTGAAAATATCTAACCCAGAAAATTAGAATTAGAACAAAAAAGACTAAGAAATTAAAATGAAAGACTTATAAAATGGGGAAATATTAAGACAAATTAAGAAGCAAATCTGAAAAAAATAAACCACTAGGTAACCTAATCAAGGGAAAAAGAAGGCACAAATATACAAAAGGAAGAAATGTAACTGTCGTAAGAGAAGGGGGAAAAGAACCACTTTCTGTAGACACATCTGAAAAGCTGGTTAATTTTGTAGAGAAATATAATTTACCTGAACAGACTCCCACAGAAACTCCAAATGGCCCGAATTCCATTCCAAGAGATAAAGTAGCAGACACCCAGCTACACCCCACTCGCTGTCTCAAGACCAAGCTCAAGGCGAGACAGTTTTGCAGCACAGAGAAGAGAGATGAAACATTTATAAAACGGGAATAACTTGACACCTGATAGAGACTGTAACAAAAACAAAAGTCAAGCTCAGGCACGATGTTAGCCAACGGAGTTCAATGGCACATTAAAAAGAAAAGATGCCACGATCGGGTGGAGCTTACCGGGAAGCACAAATCTACCATTCCAGATCCATCCATGAACAGACCTGCGCCGAGATGGACACTGACGAGGCAGCTGCTAAATGCGATGCCCACTGGTGCCTAAACCACAGCGACTAGGCCTGGTTCGGTCTGCAATCCCACTGCACTGAACTTGGAGGGGAAACCCTGGTGGCTCCAGTAGAGGGCAAGAGGCCATTCTCCCCACCGCCACCTCAGGGCCCTGGAGACAGAAGCTATCAGATGGACAGAGAGAGAAACACTGCACGTAGGTGCTAAAGACGCGAAAGGAGAGTGAAAACCCACGGGAATTCCAAGAAAAGCCGCCACAAACCAAAATCCAGGAAGGTCCCAGGACATAGAATTGCCACACAAATATTAGTGACCTGCTCAAGACAGAATGGAAGGCCCCATTTACCAAACACTGGCTTAAAAATCATCTTAAGGAGCCCTGGCCGGTGTGGCTCAGTTGGTTGAGTGAAGGTCATCTCATGCACCAAAAGGTCGCAGGTTCAATTCCCGATCAGAGTGCACGCAGGAAGCAACCAATCGATGTCTCTCTCTCTCTCTCTCTCTCTCTCTCTCTCTCTCTCTCTCTCTCTCTCTCTCTCTCTCTCTCTCTCAAAAAATACCAATATAAACATATTTAAAAAAATCATCTTAATGAGAAATGAGCAAAACTGTGGGTGAGTCCTGGAGACTTGGAGGGTGTGGCGTGCTCTGTGGTTTTTCCTGGCTCCAGACACACGTTCACTCTCGTGGAGTTGTTCACTGATTCGTTTGTGTACCTTTCTGCAGGTTATACTTCAATAACAGTACTTTTTAACAAGGAGGAAGCCCTCAAGAGGCACACAAGGCAAATGCTAAAACATCACTCACAGGCACAAAGGTGCCCGTGGGCAAAGCCTCATAAGGGTGTTAATTATTCCCACTTAACTTAGAAATTTAGCACATTTAAAAGGAAAAGGAAACCAGAAGGAGTTGCAGGGAAACCATCACTAGGCGTGGGGGTGTGGGGGTGGGGCTGGCCCTCCCAGATGTGAACGCATTCCTCAGCCCCGAGTTAAACTGTGGCCTCCGCGCAGGAGGACGCTCGAAGGAGACCTAATGCTGCCTGGAAATCTGATCTGTGCTCAACACGGCGTTTCAAGCCACTGCGAAATGGACTTTCCGTAAACGCTGAAGAGCCATTTGGAAAAGGTGAAACTGTCCCTCAGCCATTTACCAGAACCTGCCTGTAAGGACCTCAGAGCTGAGGTGAAAGGTGCCACTGGACGGGCCCCTGAAGCAAACGCGTGCGTCCTCGCTGCGCCCCGCGTAAAGGACAAATGGCGCCGAGGAGCACGTCTGCGCTCAGGCTGGCCCATGGCCGAAAGCCAGGCAGCTCCGCTGATGGCGCTTGGGAGAGGGTGCTGATGGGATGTGAACAGCGCGTAGGTAAGCGGGACCGGCCCCCGAAATCTCAGGCCTGAGTCCCCTCTGAGCCAGCAATTTCACTTCTGGCACCAACGCTACCGACAAATAAACAAAATGACAGGAGCCCAAGGCCAAACCTCAGAGCAGTCACCCTAAAGCCAAAGACTGCAAACCACCAAATGCCCTTCGGCGGGGGAGGGGCGGGGCTGAATAGGCAGGATAAATGCCGCACAGTGGGGCACTATGCAGCTAGGGAAAAAGGACAAGAAGGACCTGCTTCTATAACCATTTCTCCTACACGGTTAGGGGAAAGCAGGTAAGAAAGGAGGAGAAACAGGAATAGACCCATTTATATGTTTCTTTGTACCAAAGACACTTCTGAAGATTAAATGCTTGCTTTTCCATAATGGGAAGATTTAGGGGAAAGGGATGGAAATGAGAATTCTGCACCTTTCTTCTCTCCCTTTTCATTAAAAAAAAAAAATAGTTTAGACTTTTTAATCACATGAAGATTTTAAAAAACTGAATTTAAAAAGCAAACGCTCATCTGGCTGGTGTGGTTCAGTGGCTGAGCCAGGAACCAATAGCTCGCCCGTTTGATTCCTGGCCAGGGCACATGCCTGGGTTTCGGGCTCAAATCCCAGTGGGAAGCGTGTAGGAGGCAGCCGACCATGACGTTCCTCTCTCATCGATGTTACTCTCCCTCTCTATCCTTCTCCCTTCCTCTTTCTCTAAAAATCATTAAAAGGTATTTTTAAAAAGTAGAAAAGCCAACCCTGAATCAAACTGTACATTGCATTGGTGATATGGAGAAATGTAAAGCAGGGGAAGGATGCATAGCCACGTACTAGTACACAGTTGAGACTGTTTTTTTGCAGATCTTTTCGTTCCTGGGGCGCGCCACTTGAAGTAATCCATCTCTGTGTGGTTTTCTCAACTTGATAGCTGGGAAGTTCATTTGGCTTTTGATTTTTAGGAGTCACTTTTCATTTTTTGATTTGATTTTGTTTTATATTAATGAGAAATACTTTAATGGTTTCAAAGTCAAGTGAAAATTTCAAAGATTAGATTGAAACAAACCACAGCCTACAAACAAGGTACAGGCCACGACGATCGGCATCTGGCCCTCAGCCTTGTCCTCTGCCTCCTCTGGAGCGAATCATGCGGTTTACCTTCTGATTTATTCTCCCATTGTGTGTGTGTGTGTGTGTGTGTGTGTTTTAATATATTTTATTGATTTTTTACAGAGAGGAAGGGAGAGGGATAGAGAGTTAGAAACATGGATGAGAGAGAAACATCGATCAGCTGTCTCCTGCACACCCCCCAACGGGGATGTGCCCACAACCAAGGTACATGCCCTTGACCAAAATCGAACTCGGGACCCTTGAGTCCGCAGGCCGACGCTCTATCCACGGAGCCAAACCAGTCAGGGCTCCTACTGTGTTTTTTACATAAATGCCGACCAGTGGAAACAGCTGACAATCTGGGATGGTTCTCACTCCCTCCATGGAATGTTCTATTGCTGACAAACTGACCGCCAGGAGCACAGTCCGTGACCTGGAAAATGCTTGAGACAAGGCTGAGAGAACGCAGGACAAAGAACACCAGACTGTCTCGACAAAGTCAAACAAAAACTCACAGCGAGGTAAGAATGAAACACGCCAACAACCTAACAGCAACTGCATTATGGTGGCAGGATTACAGTCTTTTTCTCCTTTCCCTCTAGTTCCTGTAACGTAATTATACTATAGATTTGAGGAAAATTGCGAACACAAAACGATTCAAGGCACTAGAATGACTGCGTGCCCAACTTCTTTAACTCAGTTGGGACTGTCCTGGAACCCCAAGGCTCAGACAGAGGAGAACGTGGGGAAGCAGTGGTTGGCAGGAGCACACACCTGCCTCCCAGGCTCTGCAGGCGCTATCCTCGCAAACCCAGACTCTAGCTCAAAGTCCTGAGCACAAGGCAGGCAGCCGCACCAGCGGGCAGAGCTGGCACAGGGCGCCAAGTGCTGCACGTTCCTGAAGCTGGATCCTGAGACCCGTGCTGCTCTGGCCTCAAGGCAGCCTGTTCCCACCACAGTGTCCGATGGGGGGAGGGTGGGAAGAGGGGGCACTTTACTGACGCGGACGAGGAAGGTGGTGGGGCCCAGAGGCTGAGCCAGCCTCTGCTTTCCCAGAATCTCCAAGTTTTCCCTCCTTGCCCAGCCGGCTCCTCAGCTCTCCCCTCCCTCCTGCCCCTCCCAGAAGCTCCAGGTGGGGATCCGACCCTGTGCCCTGTCTCAAGGTTTGGGGGTATCCCACAGCTGCCAGGCCACAGCGCTGTGTGGGCACAGGGAGCACGTGGACTGTGGGTGGAAGTCCGGAGGGGGCACCCCGCTGAGAACAGTGCTTACTGGGAAGGACTTGATGGACCACACGATCTCGCTGTTCTCAGGGACCCACTTGACGCTCCCCACCGTTGTCTTGAACTTGGGCGAGTCGGCATCATTGGGCACAGGGATGTGGATCTCCACGTTGTTGGCGGTTGACCGCCGCTTGAATTGGCTCTTGGCCTAAAGAGGAGGCCGACGTGGTCGAGGTTGCAAAAGGTGAAAGGGAGACAGCCCCGCCCGCACCACCCTGCTCCCACAGGGCAGTGCCCCTTGGCCTGTGGGACCTTTCACCAAGCTGACCCCCGCCCACTCCTAGGCACCGCTCACACCCTCTCTCTTACCCCCCGAGAGTCTCTCTATGCTTGATTTTGAAAGTTCCGTTTCTGCCTTCCTATTCCCTTGGCCTTCGGGGCTCCCCATCCCTTCCTCTGACCCAGCCCTGGCCTCCTAGTCTGTGTCCTCACAGCTGGCCGGGGCTAGTCGATTCACTGAGTAGCAGGAGTGCTCCGTCTGGCAGGCAGTAGCCTTCCTGGTTGCCTGACATGTGGCCACTGACATGATGGCCATGCCCGGTACCTGGGCATGTGTCTCCTCTCTGTGCCCTCAGCCCACTCCCGAACCTGAGCTCACAGCGAGGCAGCAAGGATGGCAGCCACAGGCCTCATTCCCCAGGATGGGAGTCTCTGAGCCCCACGGCGGCCTCAGCCTTGTGTTAGAACTTTGTGCCAAAGGCCCTGGACAGGCCAGAGACATAGAAGCACCCTCACCAGAAGGACTGTCCCATCCCCCAGGCTGACACTGTCCACAGGACAAACACTCACCTTGATCATGTACTCGATGCGGCTGTGGGAATGCTTCTCAATCACTGACTCAATCCATATCAAGGGCTTGACCTGTCGGGGAGAGAGGAGGGGCACTCACACCTGGCTGTTTTATGAAGCCCGTTTCACAGAGTAAGGGTTCGCTCACCAGGTGTGAGCTCGACACACACTACTGGACCCTAGGAGGAGCCAGCTGCGCTGGGTGAGCCCAGAACACAGAGACCCGGGTCGTAGGGCGATGCCACGGGCCTCTGTGAAAATGCAGGGACCACCACCGGGGGGAGGGGGACGGGGGGGGCTCCCCGGAAGGAGCAGTGATGCCAAAGCAGCAGGGCCCCTCCTAGAGTTTCGGTCTTCAAGCACAAGGTTCCCGTGCCCACCCTGAGTGTCACCTCATGCACACGAGACTCATCCTGGACAGAGACTGTCCCAACCACAGGAAGGAGACAGGACCCGCCCCCAACCCGCCCCCACCATGGAGCCCCCTCGCTGCTGCCCAATGCTGAGAGCCGGCTCGGGGGAGAGGAGCCTGCGCACTCACGTGGGTGTTGAGACGGTAGGACATGAGCTCGAACTCCCCGTCGGGCGGGATGAAGGAGATGGTGCGGTCATTCTCGAAGCGGGAGAGCCGCACGCACTGGTGGAACTTCACGTCCTCCAGCTCCACTGACTTGCTTTTGCCACCTAAGGCAAGGTGACCAGATTTTAACATTGGTAAAGCGGAACACCATTGACCGGGGGGGGCTCTTCTTTATTTATTTATTATTACTTAAAATATTATAAAGAGTAGTACATATGTCCAAAAATCGGGACTTTTTTAAAACACTGTGGGACGCAGGACAAATTGTTAAAAATTGGGACTGTCCCGCCAAAAGCAGGATGTCTGGTCACCTTAACCTAAGGGGAGTGGGGGTAAGGACCTGAGGATCCGGGACACTCTCAGCAATACTCCCATTGCCTGGGGCCCACCCCTGGCAGAGCAGAGCTGTCCCAAATCTGTGAGAGCATCTTGGGCCACAAACACCAAAGGGTCCTGGTTCTGAGACAACCCTCTTCACCCCACCCCCATCCCTCCTCACCCACATGGAAGCCCCCCCCCTTCACGTCCAGACACTGGGCTCATGCTGAGGGCAGGGCTGGTTGGCCTGGTTCACACCAAGTCACCAGGTAGGGTAGCTGCTTGGGAGATGTTTGTTGAATGACTAACAAACCCAGCTGTGTGTGTGGTGATGGCTCGGGGCTCCTGAGGGCTCTGGCCCCATTGAGCCATGGGTTCTGGAGTCCTGCTTTGGTTTCCCACCCCACAGAGAGCTGTGTGGGTCAAATACCGCCCAGGAGAAGAGCTGCCCTGATGGGCGAATGCCTGAGAGGCCCTGACTACCGCTGCTGCAAATGTAACTGACCAGGAGCGACACAGCTCCCGGTGCTGGGCCTGTGGCAGGCCGGGAGGTGGGTGATCCAGTTTACAAACACGAAGCCCCAACAATCTGGGCCCCTGAGGCTGCTCTGGCCCTGCCCCACCACAGGAAGTTCTACTTGTAGGCCAGGTCCCTCCTATTAATTTATTACGCATTAATTTTAGGTTATCATTTCTAGATATTTAACTCATTAATTTTCATAGCTGTCATGTAAACGATGTGAAACTATTTCCAGGTGCTTGGGATCAATGTGCTCCTTCACACAGGTAAGCTTCTCCTAGCTCTAACTTGAGCCCAGGATACAGCTGCCGGGTGAGACCGCGCTGTGCGCAGGCCCCGTGGCCCTGGTACTCACGGCCCGTGTTGTCGAAGAGGACCTTGTCATTGAGGCCCAGGCGCAGCTCAGGCATGCCTGAGAGGAAGACCCGCATCTTGATGGAACCCACGATTTCGCTGCGCAGGACGTTGCCGTTGGCACTGACCTGTGGGAAGGGGGTGGGTGTGAGGAGAGGCCCCAGCTTGCCAGTCACTGTCCCTTTCCACCCCCCCGGCACCCCCCCTCCCGTCACCCTCATGCTGTAGGACTCTCTCGGCCACCTCCACTCTCCATACCCTTCTCGCTGTCTCCTGAGCTGAGGGAACCATCGTCCCATCCAGCCTTCGTGCCAGGGTCAGTGAGGCAGACACTTGTGGGCCTTACCCTCGAGGCCTTGGGCCACATAAGGTCCTCCTCTATGGACAAGCCAGGTGACCTGGGCCTGGCACACTGTCTCAGGGCTCCCCCAGGCACCATGCCTTCTCAGGAGCCCCAATGCCCAGGGTAGACTTGGCAGCTCCTCCATGTGGGGAGGCCACCAGGCTCACATCCCTCAGGGCTCCTTAAAGATGGAGCTTCCTAAGCCCTGAACTCTCGCTGCTCCCCCGGGCTGCCCTGAAGTCTGATAACCATGGATCCAAAGTAACAGAGGGAATCGGTGTTCACACGGACCGAAAAGTGCCCCTGCACCAGGCACCCTCTTACACCCCTCAACAGTCCGAGGGGCTGGGCCATGGCATGAGCAACCCTATAGCTCATATGCCAACTGAGGTATCTGCGAGTGCGACGAGGCTACTGGAGCGACCCTCCTTCTCGCTATCTATCAATCATCTATCTATCTAGAGTGGGATGGAGGGAGGGGGGAGAGAGAAACATTGATGTGAGAGAGACACGCCAATTGGTTGCCTCCCACATTGATTGGTTGCCTCCCACACACACCCAGACCAGAGCAGGGACTGAACCTACAACCCAGGGAATTCCTTGACTGGGAATTGAACCTGTGACCCTTCGGTGTGCAGGCTGATGGTCTAACCGGGCAGGGCTGGAGCTACTTTCCTTGAGTCTGTTTTAGAGAAAAGGACACGGACACAAAGAGAGAAGAGTCATGTACCAAAGGAACAGAGCAGCTGGCAGGTGCTGGGGCCACAGCCTGGACCACCACCCGTGTCCCTCTGCACAAGGCCACATGCCCACCGGGGCCACTCCGCAGAGGCGCCAGCCACACTCACGTGGCGGAGGGCCTGGGCTGCCCGTCTGCAGAGAAGCAGGAAAGTCTGTCCAGTCTGTAATGAGGGTCCCAACAGCACCACACGCCCACATAAAGCCTTCGCCTCCGACGGGAGCAGAGACTTGAGGTGCTGAGTGGCTGATGACACTGAGAAAGGCACCAAACAGGACAGAAGGGCCTACAGATTCTCGCTCCATCACCCCCATCACTCGCTATGCTCTGGCCCCACTGCCTCTCCTTGTCCTCGCCCCACAGGCAGCTCCCGGACCTCACAGGGCACAGCAGCTGCCGCTTCCCCTGCCTCTCACCAGCCTGTCTGTCTGTCTGATCCCCTCTCTAGTGAGGGGCCATGCCAAGCTGCTCACTGCAGGGTCAGCGGCAGGGAGACTGCGCCTGAGGACAGAAGGCACCCAGGAAGCACGGTAACTGTGGGTCCTCTCTTTCCAGGTTGGCTGGGTGCTACTCCCATCTGCCTCAATCCATGGCCCTCGGTGCTCCCCATGACTGTGACTGCCCCTAGGTCCCCTCCTGTGGGGGGCTGTTTCCTCTTTGGGGAGGTGAGCCTGCATGGCCTTCTGTATCTAAACATAGGAAGTTGTGAATGCTGGGAAGGAGGACCAGGAAGTGGAGACAAAAAGCCACAAAGCCAGAGGCTAAAATTGGCCCTCTGGGCAGCAATCACAACAAATTGCCCTTTCCAGCTGAGGTGTGACAGGTGGCACAAAGCCAGTGCCTTCTCCAGGTGTTTGCTGAGGGATCAGCTGCTAAGTCCTCCACTCCATCCAGATTTCCGGAATCTGGAGGCCAATGTTGACTCAGCTGCCAGCTCTGCAAACACACTCAGGAATAGGCATTCTAAAGTGCCTAGGTGTCCATACCACCTCCGTGATGGATGAACAGGGTTCTTCAGGCATAGCTCCCCAAACATACCCCAAACCTCTGCTCTCCAGGCTTTCCCACGCAGATGGTTATAAAGTGTTCTTGCTTTACCTCCCAGAACCAGATGGACCATGTTCTGGTTTCAACAAAATGTCGGACCAAGGTCTTCAGGCCGGAAGGAACATAGTTATTAGCAAGGCTACCATCTTGCCCCTTGGCTTAAATAACAAGAGGGCAGCCTGGCTAGTGTGGCTCAGTGGTTGAGCATCGACCTATGAACCAGGAGGTCATAGTTGGATTCCTGGTCAGGGCACATGCCCAGGCTGTGGACTCAATCCCCAGTAGGAGGCAGCAGATCAATGATTCTCTCTCATCACTGATTCTTCTCTCTCCCTTCCCCTCTCCCTTCTTCTCTGAAATCAATAAAAAATACTGAGAGAGAGAGAGAGAGAGAGAGAGAGAGAGAGAGAGAGAGAGAGAGAGAGAGAGAGAGAGAGAAGAAAGGCAAGTACAGTCATATTAAGTCCACTGGGAGCATCTCTTTGGGAAGCTCTCTCAATAATGCCATGTTTGGAAACTCAACCTCCAGAAGTCACGCCCAGGTAAGCGAGATGTCCAACATGCACGTCTGAGGATGCATGAGCATGCTCATCTCTCCACCATCCGTCATAATCAGAAGGGGCATACCCTAGTAAGCCACGTGACGGGACTGGCCCAGTCATCATGGACCACCCCAACAGTAGAGGTGGGACAATTCCCAATGAGGAGACAGGCAGCGTGCAGGTGAGGTGGAGTTGGCTTGCATTCTTTCTCTACCACCAAATTCAACTACAAAACCTGGGCATGAGGCACTAGCAACTAGGTGGGAAGACTGAGAAGTTCAGCAGGAGGACCCAGGAGGAGCCAAGGAACAGTGCCCCCTTCCCTGCCCTCCGTGTGAAAGTGTGAGGAACCTGGAAGTAGAAGTGAGCATCACCGGGTGCAGACTGAGCTCTCGGAAACCTCTAGCTTTGCTTCCAAGGGAATTTCCTGCCACTCGAGGGGCGTACAGAAGTCCCTCATTTCCCCCACTTCTCTGCTCTCTCAGGTCCCAGGCCCCAGGCAATGCAATGTAGCTGCTATTTCAAGAAGTGGGGCAAGCCTAGGATTCAGGCTCAAGAGCAGACAAGTGCGACAGTTTGAGGATCGAGAGCCCCAGAACCGAAAAGGGAAGCCCCGGGTGGCTAGAAAGTACCAGGCATATAGCAGAGAGTAAGGAGCTCAGGAAAGCAACCCCATGGAGTTGTTCATGTCTCTAGAACTGGGCATGAATGTCAAAGACTTTGAGAACCAAAGTGCCCTGACTAACCACTGGGCAATGCATTCCTGGGAGAGACTCAAATTGCAAATGGCATGTAGGCTTTGAAAAGTGAACTCACATTCACGGCTCACAGAGTGGGAGTTGAAACCATGGCCTACATTGAACCAGGTCAACTGTTGGCTAACACAAAAATATCAACATTTTCCATATAATTTAAACAAGAACTACAATATCCTATATAATAAAGCTAATATGCAAATTGACCAAATGGCAGAACAACCAGTCGGGGAGCGGGCCTAAGCTGTCAGTGGTACATCCCCCAAGGGCTCCTGGACTGCGAGAATGAGAGTGCACAGGCTGGGCTGAGGGACCACACCCTTTGTCCCCCCACCCCCAGCCCCGAGTGCATGAATTTTGTGCACCAGGCCTCTAATTACAATGTCCAAAAATTACAGAATATAATCTAAAATTATTCAGCATACAAAAAAACCATGAAAATTTCAGCTCAAATGGAAAATATAATCAACAGATGCCAACACTGGTACAGATATTGAGATTATCTGACAAAGACTTTAAACAGTTATTGCAAACACTCTTGCAACAAATGTTAAAACAGAAAATCTCAGCAAAGAAACATGACAGGAGAAGAACCAAATGGAAATTTTAGAACTAAGAAATACAATAACTGAAATTAAAAACTTGCTAGATAGGCTCAATAGCAGAATGGTGATAACATAGTAAAGGGTCAGTAAACTTGAAGACAGATCAATGGAAATTATCCAATCTAAAATAACAGAAAAAATAATGGAATAAAATGAACAGAACCTCGGGGAGCCATGGAACAACAGAAGATCTATATTCATGTCAGAATGTAAGATGATGAGAACAAAGTGAGAAGACAGATCATATTCTGGGCCATTAAATCAAATCTTAACTTTAAGGAGTTGATATTATACAAAGTATATTGTCAAATAATTATAAAGTTAAGTATCAATGACAAGATAGAAGAAAAATCTGCAAACATTTAGAAATTAACCAATATGTTTTTGTTAAATAATCCCAGTCAAATTTGAAAATATTTTGAAAATTTGAATCTGAAAATCCCCAACTGTGGAATGCAGCTAAAGCAGTGCTTAGTGAGCAATTTACAGCAATAAATGTTTATATTAGAAAAGAAGGAAGGTTTCAAATCAATATCTTCATTTTCTCTTTTAAGAAACTAGAAAAAGAAGAGCAAAATCAAACCAAGTCATGGAGAAATACTACAGATACGAGCAGAAATCAATGAAATTGAAAAAAAATAATAAAGAAAAATCAATGAAATCAATGTTGATTCTTTGTAAACATTAATATATGAAACTTTCACAAGACTAACAAAGAAATAAGATAACCTAAGTTACCAATATCAGGAATAAAAGAGGGGATAGCAGCAGAGACCCTGCAGACTTAAAAAGATAATAAGGGAATGCTATAAACAATGCATATAAACTCAATGACTTAGATGAAATGGACCAACTTAAAGAACTGAAATTTGTAATTAAAAATATGCTAAAAAAAGAAAACTCCAGGCTGATAGTTTCACTGGTGAATTCTACCAAATGAAAGTAAAACTATACAATTTATAATAGCTTCAAGACACTGAAATACCTAAATAACAAAACATGCACATGGTAAAAACTAAAAATGCTGATGAAAGAAATCAAAGATGTCCTAAATACATGAGAAAGTAGGTTTTCAGTTGTGAGTATAGCAAATAATCCATAATTAATAATACAAGAATAAACTCTGTGCTTTGCATACTCACAACTGTAAGCCTACTTTTGCCCCACCTTGCATACAGAGAGACAACACTATTTCATGGATTGTGAGACTTAATATTCTAAATATATCAATCCTTGCCTAGCCGGTGTGGCTCAGTGGTTGAACATCAACCCATGAACCAGTTCAATTCTGGTGAGGGGCACATGCCTGAGTTTTGGGCTCAAACTCCAGAAGGGGGCGTGCAGGAGGCAGCTAATTAATGTTTCTCTTCAATGTTTCTACCTCTCTATCCTTCTCTCTCCCTTCCTCTCTAAAAATATCAAAAACATATTTTTTTTAAAAAGGTATCAGCCCTAGCTGGTTTGGCTCAGTGGATAGAGTGCCAGCCTAAGGACTGAAGGGTCCTGGGTTGCATGTTTGATCCCCAGTGTGGGGCGTGCAGGATGCAGCCAATCAACGATTCTCTCTCATCATTGATGTTTCCATCTCTTCCTCTTCCTTCCCCTCTGAAATCAATTAAAAAATATATATATTTTTAAAAAGATATCAATTCTTCCACAAACTAAATAGTTATTTAACACAATACCAATCAAAACCCCAGAATTGTTTGTAGATACAGACAAGTTGATCCTAGAATTCTATACAAAGGAACTGAATAGTTAAAACAATTTAGAAAACCCAGGAATGTTGGGAGAATCACATTATCTAATTTTCAAACCTACTATAATGTTACAGTTATCAAGACAGTGTGGTATTGGCAAAGGAACATAGATATAGAGACCAATGGAACAGAACAGATAGTCCAGAAAAGTCTTGCATTAATACGACTGACATTTTTGACAAAAATGCAAAAGTAATTCAATGGAGAAAGGATAGTCTTTTCAAAAATTATTAGAACAACTACAAAAAACTGTGCTATATGCAAAAAGAATCAATATAAACCTCATAACTTACGTGAAATTTAACTCAAAATTGATCATAGATTTAAATGTAAAACTATAAAGAAGAAAATTTAGAATCAATTTTTAAAA